>PQWD01009975.1:0-263725 GCA_019425675.1 Leucinodes orbonalis | reverse complement strand
TATATGAGAGGAACAATTGATTAATTCAAAACATTGATTTGGTCAACTCAGTTAAAGAGTCAATAGCCATTTAATTAAAGTTAGATTGCATTCATGCAAGTTGGTCATCAAATATTGTTATTTAATTAATTCCACAGCGCTACTGACACACAATGGTTCACTAATGCATTTCTCTATAGTTCAGTTCTTAATGAAATAACATTAAGTCCATAGCTGGCATGACTAATGATGATGGCTGCATTGTAGCTAGCAATCGATATGTCGTCGGCCGATCGTTGTATTGACCACATCGAGAAATGCCTGCCATATCGTGATATATGAACCTATTAAAAGTCAGGTGTTGTACAAATAAGGTATTAGACAAAGTAAAAAATTTAGCGGATCATGATGGAATTTAATTTTGCGCCTTTGGTATAAGTAACACGTAGTTGAAGATTGCTCGTTTGTTTAGCCCAAAACTGTACCAGTAAAGGGCACTCTTCCACAACAAAACATTAACATTTGCACTAGATTTGGATATTATTTTAAAACCTTTTTTTTTGTTATATTTTTAACCACTTCTCTGTTAGGTACTTCTCTTTTAGTTCAACTGAATACATTTTTGGTAACATCCCGTAAGGTTTTGTGTAAATTTTGAAACTATTTTAAATTTATCATTGGCCATAACAGTTGCCTAAAAATATAATTGTACAACCGTCGGAATCGGTGTAAGAGGTTCCAATTATGAAGCTTCTAAATGCCGATGTCATTACGACGTGTTTAATTTGATGACCACCTTACGTTAGATAGAGACACATTGGGCGTTAAGATGAATTCTTAATTCATTGCACTTTAATTTTTCTTTTCAATTTAATTTTGATTATTTGTTTGAATTACTGGCACACAACTTCACTTGCGGCGATATTAAATAGTAAATGTGTTTCCTTCTTTCTTTCTTTCTAACCATTTCTATTCGGCTAGCTAAAAAAAAATTTTTGCTTCTTAATTTGGAGTTTGCATTTTTTTGTTAAAGAATTTTTTTTTGATTTGATTTAACTAGAAAAAATCGCACTGTGTGACGTTTTTCCATGGGTTTCGGTTCCAACCCCAGACACCCGGGTCACGCGACGATCCTGGCCAAACGCCGAGCTCACCATACGGTGGAAGTTAGAAGTCATTGCGCGTGAAAGCCCAGTATACTTAACAGTGGAAAAATTAGGCTTAAGCGATAATTTCGTTACTCATTTTATCCTGAAACCCATCTCATCTTAACTTTCGTGTTTAAAAAAGTTGTTTAACATTTTTTTTATAACATAGGGAGGCAAACGAGCATGCGATTCACCAGGTGGAAAGTGTCACCGCCGCCTATGGACATTCGCAACAACTGAAGTCACAAGGATGCGTTGTCGGCCCTTTTTATAAGAATACGCTCTCTTTTTTAAGGACGCCAGGTCATATCGCTCCGGAAACATAAAATATATAGACATTTGAGTTGCAAAGTTGTTTATCGATCTATAAGATACAGATACAAATAAATTTATTTTCACCCTCAATATGAATAATCTTGTAATTTGTATATCTGAAAAGGGTTCCCTATTTGATATTTTTATTTTATTTTTTTTTATTTTATTTATTTAATTAAAGAAACATACAGCCTTAATTTAACATATGACTAAAAACAAGTAAACAACACAGTTGGCCAAAAAAGTTTCCAACGTTAAGTATTGCATATCGAAGTTGATTGACTTATATCATTAAAGTTGTTCATTTCGACACTGAACTGATCGTGTAACAAACATTTGAAAACCGCTTACATTCACTGCTGCATTGATGCAAATGCATTAACACATTTTTCAAATAAAGATTAATACAAAAAAATAAAAATAAAAAATACTTAAAATTTTGAAGTCACAAAGGAACCTATATCTTCCTTTCTTATAATAAAATTATGTATATTTAAATGGATAACAAACATATTCATACAGAGGGTACTCAATTGTGCTGAACTTTTTTAACATATGAAACAAATACACATAGTTTACAGTTAAAAATATCGATATAATAATGTGTATTATGTGTATTGCAAGCACGAATTAGAAATCTGTTCTTTGAGTAATTTGTTCTACAAAAGGGAATAGAAAAAATGGCATTGGAACGAGCACATAACCTAGGGCATCTAAATGAAATACGACTAAGAAGAAAAGGAGAATCTATGCAGTTATTAATGATCTTAAACAGAAACACCTGGTCCCTGTGTTCACGCCGTAATTCCAGTGACTGAAGCTGCGTTAAATGGTCCTTAAATTTGTAACTTAGTCTTTTTAGGAACTTATTTTGAATGCTCTCGACCTGTTCTATATATTTAGTATAACTAGGATTCCATACCGTAGAAGCGTACTCTAGATGGCTTCTTACCAAAGAATTATACAGCATTATATAAGTTTTTATAGTCGCAGAATAAAACCCAGCATTTTATAGGACTTAGCAGTAATTTTTTGAATATGTGATGCAAAATCTAGTTTATTATCAAGGTGTACCCCCAAATCCCTGACCTCGGTCACTCTTTTAATTGAAATATCATTAAATTTATAATTGTACATAATAGGATGTTTTTTCCTGGAAAACGTCAAAGTGTGACATTTGTCGATATTTAATTTTAGATTGTTAGCTGAACAATATGCATGAAAATTATTAAGGTCTATTTGAAATAGCCGCGAGTGTTCTTCAGATTTAACAAAAGTAAAAATCTTTGCATCATCAGCATAAAATAAGGTTTTTGAATTAAGAAAGCAATGCGAGATGTCATTGATAAATATATTAAAAAGAAGAGGACCGAGATGCGAGCCCTGAGGTACACCGGATGTAATTGGTACAAAACTTGAAGTATAACCCTTAACCGCTACTGCCTGGGATCTTTCGCGTAAATATGAAGTTAACCATCTTAAGAGATCACCATGTATACCGATATTTTCAAGTTTTGTGATTAAAAGATTATGGGATATTTTGTCAAACGCTTTGGAAAAATCGGTATACACCGCGTCCACCTGGTACCCATTCTCCATAGCCTCTAAGGTCAAATCCAAAAACTCACACAAGTTGGATTCTGTCGATCGTCCCGGTATAAAACCATGTTGACCGGGTATTATAAGCGGCCTGATTGCCGGCAAAAGAGAATCATAAATAATCCTTTCAAAGAGCTTGGGTATAACGGACAGTTTAGAGATGCCACGATAATTAGAGATGTCATGTTTGTCTCCATTCTTAAATATGGGAACTATTATGGACTTCTTCCAAGTTGAGGGCATCACACCCTGTTTTAAAGAGTTATTAAAGAGCAGTGAAAGAGGCACTGATAAATACTTACTACATTGTTTAAGAAATATTGGATGAATACCATCAGGGCCTGTACCCTTATTGATATCAATATTCTTTAAGTACTTTTCCACAACAGCTACATTAATATTAACAGAATTAATGAGACAATCATTGCTTACGATATCACAATTCGAGGCAGCATTAGAAGGTGATTCAAAGACAGAATGGAAAAATGAATTAAATAGGTCAGCTATTTCCTGACCTTCAGATGCTTGCATATCGTTTAGTATAAGGTATTAGTATATCATTTTCATTTCGCTTTGACTTAATAAAAGACCAAAAGTGCTTAGGATCTGACTGAATGATCTGATCTGATGATTAGGATCTGATATCTAAAAGTGATAAAATAATTTAGAGTCACAATTCCTAAAAGTAAAAATACTCGTATTTGCGTATTTAGTTCGATTTGGGCGGTCATCGACGACTATTATATTCAATTAAATCTTTGAACTACGAATTTAGCCTATGAAATATAGGCTAACATTATACTTTTATATTCACATTATGTATTCCGAACGTGATTATATGAAAAGCCAAGCACAAATTTGTCGGAATCCATACGATGAATAATCAATTATTGGAAGCCGTTATTAGTTTAACGCTGTTTAGTGTAACTATGTTCATACACTAATATGTTGATGTAGTACAAATATACGTCTTATTAACGTGCGCTAAGACGCAATTTTAGATGATATATAAAATGTTTTTGTTCTTCTCCTATTAAGCTAAGATCCAACTAAATGCCAACCAATTGAAGGTTATTATTATAAAGCTAAATAGATGCATCTTTTGGTGACCATCCGATGAACAAGCAGACAGCGAAGTTGTATTCGGTTTAGTTTCTATTAAGTCACGTTTTCATTTACTACGAAGGACAAACATATCTTTAAATAATTGGTACTTTTGTTTGGCTATTAAACTTAATAGCCATAATACAAAAACGTATTTTGGCATGTCACAGATGGGGTTTTGGATGTCTTGAATTACAACGTGCTTTTGTGACTTATCGTTTTCCAATTATTCTTGAAATTCTATGGTAAATATGTATGTATTTACAAAAAAAGGTATTAGTATATTTATCCGTTATTTAGTGTTCATATTACAGGCTAGTAATATGGACTCTAAATTATGGTTAGTTGCTTACTTTGGCATAATTTGGTCCTAGATGGATGAATGTCAGTATTATATTTTATTTATTATTAAATAATCATTTCCCAGGTTCCGATCATTTGCTAACTCTTTCTAACCTATTTTGCTCGTGGTGCAAATACCAATAAACGATGCACTGGCGACCTTAAGCATACTGGGGTAACTTTGGCTGGTTATGATTATAACGCATTAAACTATTGGCATAAATCCATGGGTCTTATTAGCTTACTTAATTTAACTTACACTTAGAAAGAAAAAAGCTTAATATGACAAAACGATAACACTACCTACATATACGAACATTGCAAACATACACATTTTAAAGAAAGACAACATTAAAAAGTGACAAAACATAACAGTGACCAGAAAAGTTCAACAATGCATAAATATCTACATAAAGGGAGAAAAAAAATAATAGCAAAGTTAGATAAAATCAATACAGAAAAAAAATCTATATTTTTCTTAGCTGCCTAAAAGTAACGTTCACTTTCTGACAACTAAATATTTGGAGCAGTTTCAAATAAAATCGCTTGAGTTAGTGTTTAATAAATTATCGACAAGAAAACGGCGAGGTCATTTGTAATTATGAAAATCTAGCACGCAATTGTATTAGTCATCGTAAATTGTGTTTGTTGATAAGATTGACTATTTGTAGCCACAATAATTTATTTATTTGTTTGAAAACCCTGTCGGCTTATTGAGAAATAATTCATTCTGAAGCTTAGTGAAGGGTTGAATGCTCAAGTCAAAGTTAAACATTATTTATTCATTACTGGTCGAACTAAGCAATTATAAACGTCAATTTGGAGAAAATATGTGTCACAATGACTTACGCAAGTGTCGAAAGGACCTACTTACACATAAAAAAAATCTGATCTGTCCGTCCGATGCTTAGAGAAGCTCCTTAATAATGATTAGGCTTCTTATCTTTAGATCTAAATTAACCAAATGTGTTTGTGGAGATCTCCAAAATTTGCATCGTTCTGGTATACCATAATTTGCATATTGTCAATTGATCTGCTTAATCGTTGCGTATGTATGCTTATCATTTGACGGGCATTTACTTTGAGAGTTCGAGGTACAAAAAGTAATGATTTAATCTACTTTAATAATACAATCGCACACACAAGTGCTTTCCGCAAATACTCTGTATTTGTTCTTTCTGCAAATACTGCGTCGACTCAGGGGTGACATAGGTAAGTCAAGTTTAACATAACGTGACGAAACGTACATTATATGAGTACTATAAGGGTCAACATTGTTCTATATAGGTCGTGTGTCTACTGATTGCTATTGATCGCGGTGACTTGTTTATATGTCTAAATACAATACTATTGCTAGCTCAGGGACGGGTCACTGAGGCAAAATCGATAAAATTTCGTCGGTAACTTGCGTATAAGTAAATTATGGGTTAGCACGTGGGTGGTGATGTGTTTTTTTAGGCTCGTTGAAACGAAGCGACCGATATTTCCGTGGGCCTACTGGCTTCTACTAAGTGTACATCAATAAAATGAATTTATTGATTACTAAGATTAGAAGAGTATATTCTTAATAAAATTAGAATTTTTATTCTTAAATCAAACATTACATCTTTATAAAGAAGTCGACAGTGCCTTCTATAATTATGTTAATTAGAATTTTTAAATATATTTTTTACTCATTTGTCTTTATGGTTATATTTTTATTCTATAATATATTGAAAAAAAAAATAGAAGGAGAAGGGAAGTATAGTTGATAAACAAATTAAAGTCCCATAAAAACACCATAAAAAAGCAAGTGACAAAACCGTATTATATGTGATTTACACTGTGTTTAATTCTTAGGTCCCTCAAGAGAAAGTAAAGAGTAAGATGGGGTATTAAATAAATATATTTATTTGTAGTTGTTTCCCGCGATATAAGATATTCTCCCGCAGTACTACGTAGCCTATGTGTTTATCCAGGGTGTCAGCTAACTATTAAAATTGCTTAGTAAGACGCGCAGTCCGCCCGATGATAGTTGCGCGCTAAGCTTTTTTTAAGTTATAAGTGTACAGGACGGTCAGGACGCTCACCTCATGGAAAGTGATAGGTAGGCCTAACCATGACAAAGCGGCATTGAAGGCGACCAACAACTGATTGACAGTTATTATTCTCCATCAATGCCGCACTACGCCCGACACACGAGACGACAGATGTTAGGTCTCTTATACCCAGT
Source organism: Leucinodes orbonalis (assembly GCA_019425675.1). Classification (NCBI taxonomy): domain Eukaryota; kingdom Metazoa; phylum Arthropoda; class Insecta; order Lepidoptera; family Crambidae; genus Leucinodes; species Leucinodes orbonalis. Next base: position 257,026 of record PQWD01009975.1, on the reverse strand, counting down.
AATTTCACTAGCTACAGTGTTATTATCCCGAAACCAATGTTGTACAATAAGGAAACTCATTTATTATTAAACAAAGAGGTAAACAATAAATATCACACGTTTTGAACGAGATTTTAAGGCAGTAAAGTTATTTTTCCTCGAACAACCTTGAGAATTTATTCTGAAATTTCATGAAACGGAACGTTTTTTAACCTTTGAAGTACGCTTAGTGAGATGGCCTTCTAATACCTTAGTATAATACTTTCTCGTCGTTTGATGTTTTTAATCTTCGCGGCAAAGTTTTTGAACAGAGTAAAGGTAATTAATATGATATTAAAACGTTCCTTTAATACCGTCTTTTAGCTATGTTATAATTATAGCTAAAAGTGATCTGACATATTAAGGTGTACCTTGAACTTTCTATTAAAGTAGTATTTCCAAAACCCTTTTTTATTATAAATTATTTTTGAACCAGGTAAACAACATATGAATGATGATTCCATACTTCCTAAGGCACGTTAAGCTCTTGTTTCCGGATACAATATTAGTCGTTAACATATGCCGGGTTGCATTGGGCTGAAATACTGGGTTATGATCCAACCTCCACATAGACATGCTGTGTGGAATGACAGTTACCACGGTAACATATAGACAGTTTTAACGTGCATATACCCTGTAAGGGGATATAACTAGCTGATGATGAGGCATAGTAAATTCCATAAAAAATGCCGGTTCCAACATCTTTCACATCATGAGCAATTCCTTAAACGTCCCCACCGAGGTGCACGAGCCTTCCCGTAAAGGGTGATTGGGCAGTAGTCGTCACGCGGACCAGTACGGATTTAACACACTACCTTTGAATCTTTGTAGGCTTGCGCAGGTTTTACACGATATTTGCCTTCACCGAACCGACCGGTCGTCGGATAACGTAAATATAATTTCGTAAATTGGAAAGGACATTGGTACGTGGTCAGATTTGAACCTGCGCCCTTCAGATCGGAAGGCAATAGTCCATACCGAGGAACCACCGATGCTCGCTTCATCTCTCATTTGTCTGCCTAAAATATAGCTGCATTAGGATTGATGTGGTAGAAGATATAAGTGACCCTCAGGCATGTAACAACACTCAACATATTGAAAGTGTCTAGTCTTCAATATTTTGGCTGAAGCGGAAATTTCGATGTTATAATCACTTTGCCTTTTAAAAAGCTGACATTAAGGATTATTATGAAATCCATATGCAGATCAAAAGGTATGATCCAATTAATTACTTTTGGTATACAGTCCACTATATATATATTGTTTCTTTTTATAAATTATAAATTGTATAATATGTACTTTTCTTCTACGCTTCACTGTATAAGCTTTATACAATGTTTCTTGAAGTTACGTAATATTTTGTGAAACGCCCGACTATTGTGAGGTGGGCGCTAATATCATCTTAAAAATATGTAATAAAAATTTGTACAGTTTAAAAAAAACTAATGGTAATAGTACCATGTTGTCGATATACGTTTAAATATGTATGTATGTAACAAATTTATTGAATACAAGAAGTAGAGGAATATTTGATATATTTTTGGAGCGGATTACTTCCGACTTAAGTAATAATGAGACTCTACTTGTGTTGGTTACACGTACCACCACGTACGCAGGTGATTTTGAACTCAAAATAAATCACGGAGTTTACTGTGTTAGTCTCAATCCCTCAGTGCTTTATTCTTAGAAACAATACTGTTCCAGGAAAAAAGGCTTTTAAGCAAGTAATTGTTGGCTATGTGTGCACTGTGCATTAGACCTTTCAGTTTGTGTTCGAGGTAAACTGTGTGAATGCAAAAGTAACAAATCAAAATGTTTAAGGACAAGTTTATATGGTAGATGGTGTTACAATTTCAATCAATACCAAGTGTGCAGATTTTACCTAACCCTCGTATTATGAATTAAGCCAAAAGCAAAAAGTATAATAACTATAAGTCTAGCATGGGACTGTCAAGGACTGTATAAATAAATATCCACTGACATTAACACTGCGCCATCCAGCCCCATATGAAGCGAGGAGTTAATGGAGAATTATATTTTGAAGTATATACAACGAACTAGGCTCCTGTTATCCGTCAATATGCTCTTGACGCTATGATGTGTCACATAATTATTTTTTTAATCTACGAGATATTTGTATAAAATCTAAAAGGTAATTACTATGCCCTGTAGAAAATTTGAAATACCATAATTCTAAAATGACAAAATCTTCACGAAGATGGTCTTAAAATAGAATTTAATAATGACATGTTTCGTGAAGGTGGGTTCATGCGAAATGAAATGCAAACACCAATTATATTTCAATTGTATTTTCCAACCGTAACTGAATTATTAAGCATAATAACACAATTGATTTGAAAACGAATATTTTTAACAATTATGATTGTCCAATGAAGTTTAATATTCATATATAGTTTAGGCTAAAAAGCTTATACGATGATTGTTTAATGAAAAAACGCACATTATTTACATTAGCGAGGTGGAAGAGCAAATATGGGAGTTGGAAGTGAACAGTATTTAACGGTATATTTGAGTTTTAGATGTTATAAAACTGCCGTAAGCCTCTGCGAATATTTCAAACTCGAATTAAAAGGTAAATTTGAATTTAACACAGGCCCGGTTCAATGTGTAGAAATTGTTGAGAGAACTGTTGATTTAACTACGATTAAGTTGAATATTATTTTGAAACCATGCTACTTACATGCATGCTTACTGCCAAAGCACCGTTTGCATAATATGTCATAATTGTACTATTTCAGTTTATTATATTGATAAGGAATATTGACAGTCAAATATTAGCGTTTGATTGCGTATAGGTTGACGGATGGTAACCGGCTCACGCATAGGTATAAGATCGCGCCCATTTCTGCCCTATCTTCGTATAGGAATTGAAAGGAAAATTTCGAAATATCAATTCGATATTCCGTGTTATCGATTAAGTATAATTCATCGTAAATATCAAGTCTCTACTTGATAAAACCAAAGAAATATGTATGATTTTAATATGAGAAATGTGTGATTAAAATATTCGTTTAAAGTACAGCTGTTAACGTATAAACTATTAAAAAATGAATTGTATGATAATGTGAACCTAATCTGATAACAAACTTCCACAATTCCTAACGACCCCAGAAGCCACCTGTTGTAAAGAAATTGTTCTAATTAATAAGCTTGGGCATTAGCAAACGTGTAAACCCTAACGATTAACGAACTAACGATTTTGCGGTTTAAATAGGCACCGCATTAGTTCGTACTTTATTCCACAGCAATAAAGTCAAAAACTAATAAAAAATATGCTATTTTAAAAGCTTCAAAATATTGTTATTTCAATATTTTGAAGCTTTTGCATGCAATCGAGTAGAAACGTCTTCTTTATAGAGACATTTGGAATACAAGAAGGGATAAAAATGCGTAACCAGCCCTTTCTGTTTCAAAATTAATTTTAATTTAATTAATTTTAACATCGCAGTTATTGGTTCCGTTAATGTGAGGGACAAACATTTAATGAGTATTTAATATTCATAACATTGACGAGAAATTTAATACAAAACAATATTGCGATCGTAACTAATTTCAACCTCACGAAAAGGGTCATAAAGTCTATGGTTAATTTGTCAAAGTTCAAACAACAAATATAATTGTGATTAATTTAGTATCAAAATTGACATCTCTGGGAGAAAGACGAATGGGTATTTTTCAAAACGGAAGAGACTTTTACTGAAGTTTGTAATGATTGATGATTTCTTCGAAATAAAAAGCATCTATAAACCGTTTAAACTTGTATTAAAAATGTACCTCCCTGGTACAATGAGTATTGAATGCAAGTTTTAATGATTTTTAGGCAGGAAAAATCTACGTCTTTTTTTATCCTTCCTAATTTTGTTTATTCATGAGTTACTCTGTCTTTGATGACTGAACCAATAAGTCGACTATAATACAAATTTATTTATATTATAGTATATTTATTTTTATTATATTTTGTCAGGTATTATGAAACCATTTTTAATAAGGTACATTCTCTATTTTGTAATGGTTTGCTAATATACTTAATTAGTTGCTACAATTAATTTTCGATAAGTGCTGATTCAGCTAACGATCTTTTTCTTCAATCAAGTGGAAGATCCAATTAAAATAGACAGACTAATACTGTTACAAATTACAATAAAAAACATTATTAATATTATAATGTTAAAGAAAATGTAATGTTTAAAAACTTGTTGTTAGATAATGTTCACTGTTTAGCAAAAACAGGCTTCCATTAGGCATGTAAAATAAATGTTTTTGCAGTTTCTCTTTACATATTTCTTTGTTTTTCTTATAATAAAGACACACTTTTTGTTTAGCACCTGTCTCCAGTATCACATCATCAGCTCATTAAACGTCCCCACCGAGGGGCACGAGCCTACCCGTATAGGGTGATTAGACCTTAGTCGTCCACGCGGGCCCAGTGCGGATTGGACGATTTCACGCACAATCTTTGAATCTCTTCGCAGACGTGCGTGAAGGTTTCCTCACGATGTTTTCCTTCACCGTAAGAGCGTCGGATAACGTACATATAATTTCGAAAATTCGAAAACACATTGGTACGTGGCAGGATTTGAACCACAGTCCTCCCGGTAGGAGAGCAACAGTTCACACCATTGCGCCACCGACGCTCTATGTCTCAAGCGTATTACATGTACAATTCGTCTTTAGAAAATTTAAGAAGGCCAATGTGTGGCCATATAAAATTATTTTGCACCTATGAATTCAAAGAAAGCCGTTTGTTTGCATTATAAATAAATAAATTTATTATAAGGTTTTATTCTATTACTATTTATTTCCAGATCATCGTCATCGGCTCATCATATTTCCATATATTCTTGCAAAATTAAGTACATTCTCTTCTGTAGTACATTTAAACGTTTTATAAAACATATATTTTGAGGCCATGCTAAAGGTAATCTTACTTTAAAATGCAAATAGACAGCGAATGAATCAAGCTTTTGTGCTCAGGAAAGAAAATGCAGAAGTTTTATTATTTTCGAATGCAAAGGAAGGTTCAGTTAATATTTGTAAAGAAAGCTGCTGACAACCAACTACAGCTTTTTCCAAAAGAATCACATAATTAAACAACTGTTAATATACCAAATGTGCATGTTTATATACGAGTATTTTACAACAACATATCGTAATAGGATTTCTGAAGTAATAAACTAAGAATAACGAGTAGAAATATTCTTAAAGAAAATCATTGCAATTTATTATGTAAATAATATAAATATTAGATTATTGCAAGTGTAAGATTTCATTAGACGTTCGTAACGATGCCTTAAAATTGCAGATGTATTATTAGAAGAAAATAACTATAGAAAGTAAAAGTGTACCCATAACAACCTCAGGAGTAAACAATAACAAATAAACTTAAATATTCTAAATATCAATGAAGAGCGTCGGTGGCGCAATGGTGTGGACTGTTGCTAGGGTTTCATTTCTCGACCTTTTTTATTTCTCGGAGCACGAGAATTCTCTACCACTATTTCCCGGGAATTCTCGGGTTGTCGAGAAATATTGAAAAGCTCAAAATATTTGATTTAACAATAAAACTATACTTTTTATGCAATATTCAACATTTATTAATGACCAACGTTTATTTTTAGTTTCATGTGAGTTTAATTTAACTATAGAAAACTTTAATTAAGCGAAAAAACTCTAGCGAGATCTTCTTATCATTATTTCTAGTTTCTACAAACAAATATACTAAATAGTCTTTTCTTTGAAAAAAAAAAACAAATAAAATATCTTCTTAAAACAATGTCATCATGTCACCACAATGAAACTTAGTACCTTACATACTAATAATTTATTTTAGTCTCAGTCTGTACTATAAACTTTTCAATTACGTAGCATAAAACGACAGTTTAATTCCTTATAAAAATAACAAAATCAGACTAGCTTAATAATTACGAGTAAAGTAAGGTACATGTTCCTTAGTTTAGTCTTTGTATCAACTTTAAATATTTGTTATAAGTAAATGGAGTCTTTTCTTTATGTAAGTTAACATGAAAATCTAATAAATCATTAAAAAATCTTAAGACCAATTACAATGACAATTTTAAAGCGGAAACTGCTTCAAAAGCTAACCCACGATGTCACGTTATCATTAAGAAAATAAGCCTTTAAAAATACAAGGGCATTTATAGCATCATCTGACAATCGGTTTCGTATTTTTGTCACAAAGTTTCCAAGACAAGGAGAAAACACGTTCGTTTTCTATTATGTACTCTAGTAATGAACGTATTAGAAACGTTTTTCAGAAACGTAATTAGCTGGGTCTTCCTGAGAGGAACTCAAATCTTAATAATTACAACGACCGTGTGAAATATCAAATTTCGGTGCCCTCCTCTAATAGGAAAAAATTTTTTATTTAATTTCGCACGACGCGTGGCAGAGCCGCAACGAAGAACGCAAGCGCGTTATCAAGTTTTTAATTTTTTGACTGAATTTCTCGATTTCTCGACCACTTTTTTCTCGTCTCGAGTAAGGCAAATTTCCCGGGAATTCTCGGTTCGAGAATTCTCGAAGAGAAACCCTAACTGTTGCCCTCCTACCAGGAGACTGTGGTTCAAATCGCCACGTACCAAGTGTTTTCGAATTTTGAAATTGTAGTACGTTATCGACGCTCTTACGGTGAAGGAAAACATCGTGAGGAAACCTTTACGCACGTCTGCGAAGAGATTCAAAGATTATGCGTGAAGTCGTCCAGTGCGCACTGGGCCCGCGTGGACGACTAAGGCCTAATCACCCTATACGGGTAGGCTCGTGCCTCTCGGTGGGGAATGATACTAAATATAAAAAGTATTCTTTGAATTAAATAGTTAACTTTTTAGGTTGGTAACAGAAATGCATCGCTACTTATGTCATTAATTTTACCTCTACATGAAAGATCTGACTAAGTAAATAAAGTAATACCTAAAACGTTCCCTCGAGTAAGTTAAATACATCTATAATCATGGAATTTCATTTCAGATTAATACCCACGTATTTATCAATCAAACGGACAATATCAGTGCTCGTAACGTACTTAATTGATACTTATTAAAGATCAATCATCATTTGACATAGACCTTGAGTAATTAATACAAATATGTATAGTTCGTAGAAACGTATACCACAGAAATGTGCGAGTAATATCTGTATAATTAGCTTGGTGGATTTCAACATCATTCGATACTAGCCGAGAAGCAATTTCGGCTCTGAGACGAACATAGAATGGGTTACCGCAAAGAGCAATACAACTTGTACTAGGAACGTGACTGTGATATAGTCTTTATAGATGTGTTATCGATAAATTGTTACTGTGGTAGTATTATGTTTGGTTATTATTAACTTTATGTTAGATTGAGCATTTCCTTTTTTTCCTGTAGCTCGTTTGGTGTCAATGGGCGGCAGTATTCACTTTCAGGTGTATGTCTGCTCGTTTGCCCCCTATCCTTTATAAAATAAAATTTAGCATTTGCCTTTGAATTTGTAAGGTGATTTTGTACTACATTTATCAAAAAGTTGCAACGAAATCGCTTACCAATAATTATTCAATTAACCATTGCTGAATAACTTTCTAAGGATATTACCTACAGTTGTATTTTATTATGGCATTACCTAACTGATACCTTAGTGAAATGTAAGCTTATAGAATGAAGGGGTTAAATTAATGACCCTAATATTTTAATAAATCGGTTATAACTTTAATTTATTGATATTTGAAGGACCTTTATTCAAAAAGATTCTGTTTTAAAGTATGAATAGGCAGATTCTTGGCTGTGATATTCATGGTTTATGGATAACGCCAATTATCGAAGATACTTAAAGGATAATTAAATACGCTTTTCAACCTCTGGTTACAAACGAGAATTTGTATTCATCTACATTTCAAATAACACCCATTTATAAATGCTTTGAGAAGGATTAAACATTATTCAGAAATTCTTAAATACGAAATTTTTAAATTTATATATTTCGTAAGTCGGATTTTAATTGATAAAAGAGATATTTTTGCACACTAAAATTTTCCCCTAAAGTTTATTAGCGCTCATATCAATGAAGTTGAATACAGTATAGTATCGATGTTTTACTAACATCGATACTATAACACCCCTTGCCAATGAGAGATTGTCAAGCACATACGCCAGGCGATTAAAAGCAAATAGGACAATGTCTTGAAAGCTTAACTTCATCTTGTCAACACAAAGATATTGCTCGCATAGGTTTTTTTCGGCGACAGTACCCAGATCCGTAACGTTTCATAAATTAGTACCAATTAATATCTAATATGGGAATATATGGCACTGTTTTCCTTGATATTTTTTTTTTAACTTCAAGTTAAATGACCAATAAAAACATAAATAGTAACCAATGATCGTCAGTGGCTTATCGGTGTTAATTGTCGCCCACCGATCTGGAGGACCAGGAGGGTGCAGGTTAAAATCCTGCCACATACTTATCCGACATTATCCGACGTTCTTACGATGAAGGAAAATATCGTAAGGAAACCTGCGTACGCCTGTGAAGAGATTCATAGGTTGTGCCTAAAGTCAGCTAGCCCGTACTGGGCCCGCGTGGAGGACTAATTCCTATAAACCTTATACGGTTAAGCTTGTGCCCTTCGGTAGGGACGTTATAATGAGCTGATGATAAATACTTAAATTCAGTACCCACAAAAAATACAACATTTAATTTGTTCTAAATCGTTCTGACAACATTTGTTCCCATGTTGATTTTAGTACGTTAATCTCTTGCTGAATAAACACGAAGTTCCAAAAAGTTTGTGAACGTAACGCGAAACTTCATTAAAACATGAAATGAGGGTAGGCTGAAGAGAATTTTCTAATTGTAGGTACATTTGGTCCCTTTTGAGATGTATTAATAATTCTGAGAAGTAAAGAAACTGACTGAATATAAATTAAAATAATGATCTAAATCACACAATAATATAAACCCCAACAAAGCTAAGGGTCCGAAGTTACTGTTAAACACACTTAAATAGCTAAGTATTGTAACGAAACTTTAGTTTTACCTGAGGATAACCAAAGTTTCACTTATTTTTTCTGCTATAATAATTGTTTTTCGACATCCACAAACATTTCCAAGACGCTTTGCACGCGTTGCCCGACCTTAAAAGAGTGTAGGCCTTTTTTTTAAGGATTAAAACACTTAACTATATTGTTTATGTATCAAGTAAGCAAAGTCTATGATATACTTATTACTAATACTACAAAAACATCTTCCACAGGACTAAAGGTGCTTTAAATGAATTTTGTTATTGAGGTTTCATACCGTAACGGTTAACGATAGTTCGCTAGATCCTTGCTATCTCAATGATGCAAGTTGGTGAGTTTGCTTAAGATCTTCAAAGTTGTATGGTAGGACTTTATATCCCCCTTCAATAATATATCAACAAGTAAACAAATATATAATAGAGCGTGGGTGGCTCAGTGGTGTGGACTGTAGCCTTCCTACCGGGAGGGCTGAGGTTCAAATCCCGACACGTACCAATGTATTTTCGAATTTTCGAAAAATATATGTACGTTATCCGACGCTCTTACGGTGAAGGAAAATTTTCATTTCAAAAAATAAGTGTACATTTTTTGGTTTATCAATTATGACTAAATAATAGTAATAATAAAGTTTATTTCTCACCAATTACATTTAAGTTACATAAATAAATGAGAGTTAACTGTTAACAAAAAGTGAGCACATTTGGTGGGCTGATACCTGAACTAAGAGTATCCTGTATCTCAGGTTATCAACCCTCCACCCCCATAGTTTAGTCTAAATTTAAAAACAAACAATACTTGAATAACATTTTAAATATACATATAGTGATTCGTAGTTCCTTTACTGTACTTTCTTTTACCATAATTTAAGACAAATACATTGCTATTACAGATATATACTATGCTTCTTAATCACAAACATGACTTAACGAAAAAAAACAGAAAACAAATCTGATAATTACAATGAAATATATATAAGCGACTTACATCAATACTATCTTCATGCACTTATCTTTATCATCCTAAAGTGAATTCCGTAAGTAGATTCTAAATTCTCACATTTCATTTTTAAAGATGTAAAAATAAATAAATAATGGAAGCTTGATATTTGATCAATCAAGAATCAAATGCCCAACACAAATATCTGCTATGTACCCTCAACTTACTATCACATCCCAGTTCATTCTCGTTAATGTGTACAAGAGGACTGCCCGTGGTACAAGTCATAAGCTGATAGCTTGAACCGAACTTAATAGGGAATTCAACTTATTTCCACATTAACAATATGTGATCATCTTATTCGCTTTCAGTAATATTATTTATAACATTGGAACATCACAATGTTTACACCAAAAATAAAAACATTACACTGAAATTTTAGTACACTATTAATTATATACACATTCACGATGGCTAAAGTGTATGTATGTATGTGTGCGCGTGCGTGTGTGGTGTGTGTGTGTGTGTGCGTGTGTGAGTGTGTGTATGTTTGTACAGTGTGTACGCGGGCGTGCGTGATTCTGTATTTTTGTGACCATAATATAATAATAAGGACATACCAGGTATAAATAATTTTAAAGTACTAACTTCTAGATTTTAAAATATTCTCTGTTTGAACATAGTTTAGTGCCATCAAACTTTCATTCATTGATATTTTGAGGCGAGATCTATTTAATTTTACAATTTGTTTTAGGTCATTAAAGTATCTATATAAATAGGGGTCCATGTAAAATAATTGACACCTACCAAACACTGTGTTGAAAGTTGGAACTGGAGTTAAAATCCGTCTTTTAGCTTTAGGTAATTGGTTTATGTCAATACTTTTATGGTGGCAAAGAACGGTATTCAACATAAAAAGTTGTCGGTCCGTTAATAACTTAGGTTCCCTATAAAGGTTTTCAGTAGAATTCTTTTTAGGCTTGTGAGTCTTGACTTTAATAACAGCTCGTTGGGCTCCTTCTAACTGCAGGCTCCACCCCATACGGTGACACAATATGTTAAAATGGATTGGTATAATGCAAGATATACATTTTTGACAAGATTTGGATCCGCGGCTTCTCGAAGATTCCGAAAAAAGGGGAGAATTTTCCGAATACGTTTGCTTAATGCTGTGATTTGTGGGCGCCAATTTAGATTCTTATCTACTATTATGCCTAGGTATTTATGACTGTTAGTTTGTAGTAATGTAGAACAATCACAACGAACTGCTGAGCTACAATCGGAAGAGTGGGCTCTAATATTGAAGTTGGTTGGCGGATTTGTGCAACCGATATCCTAAAACAAATATATTTCGTTTTAGGTTTATTGATGGTTAATAAGTTTTCGTCCAGACACTTTAATACCCTGTTAAGCCCTTGCTCTGCAGAGTTTTCAACCATTTGCCATGTTGCCCCTGCAAACACCAAAGCAGTATCATCTGCAAATGTAAGAATGTTACCATTGTCAATTTGCAGGTTGCACAAGTCGTTTACATAGACTAAAAAGAGCGAGGATCCGAGGGTGCTTCCCTAGGGAATTCCATAGGTAATAAATGAGCTGGAACTACAGATACCCTCCACTCTTACCATTTGATTTCTAGCCGTTACATAGTCCTGTAGCCATTCTAGTGGTAGTCCACGTATGCCCAGATTTTCCAGTTTTTATAAGAGTAACGGTATCGAAGTGGTGTCGAAAGCTTTTTTAAGATCCAAAAAGCTAGCTGCACATCGTTTACCGGCGGCATCAAGAGACTTTGCGACCAAATCTGAGAGTTTAGAGACCGCATCCTCAGTGCTTTTACCCGGTCGGAAACCATATTGGGAACTTGATAGAAGGTTTTTATTTTCTAGAAAGTTGGTGAGTCTGATAATTGTATTCATAAAAACATTGTTTTATTTTAGGAAAGCGTATTTAAATAAGGGATTATCCCTCCGTAAAATACCAAACTCTCATTGGAAAATAAAGTTATTTGACATGAAGGGGCTCAGCTAAATAGCCGAGTCCCCTCATGTTAGGAAATCCTTGTGGGGGTAGAGTTAAAAATAATTGGGATGTTTCAATTAAATTTGTACAGTATTGAGAACAAAATGACTGTCTTTTGGTCCGAGACCATATTAAAGTCCTATGGATCGGATACATGAACAAAGTTGTGAATATAGTCAGAAAAACCATAGATTTAAAGGTCGATATCACTGAAAATGCCTGATTTTGCCTGCATGCAAAATTAGGACCTCACTTCCAGTTGTATGACTCATGAGATCTCTGAATGAAATACATACAATAAAATAACGGTGAGTAGAATTGAGTTTTCAAAGGTCGACAAGCTAAATTCATTCACGAACGTGAGTCGACCACAATCAAAGGTATTTTTTGCCTCCTCTGATTGTGGTCGACTCACGTTCGTGAATCGTTGTGGGGTAGGATGGAATACAATTTTATTGCATAAAGTTGTTTAACATAAGTTTTATTTTTGAAAGACAGTGACAGCTGCCGTTTAAATTTAGCAAAAAAACCGGACGCTGTACAGCCAAATAACTGTTCACCTCTAGACTATTATCTGTAATAAAAAATATGATCTGAATCAATATATGTGTGAATATATTATGTATAATATTGTGTACAGTATATATGTACTCGAATTTAAAAAAAATGCATTTTCGAAAAGACATTCTTTTCGTTTTTGTCATCTGATTATAATCGTACAATTCACTGCTGGATCGTGATTAATCATGATGATATCGATTCCTCTATCAGGTTGATCCATCTATAACATTTCTATGTCGCCGAAGGGTTGTTTGTAATTTAGTAGAATGTTTCTTGTGATGAAGGATTTACACCTCAATGACGTTCAAATAGGCTATTACACAAAGCTATGGCCATTATCTGAATCAACAGTACATGAGCTATACAACTGTATTGCCTGTATTGATCGCTCGTTTAACACGAAAAAGCTCTACTTACGCAGTTACCCGAATTGTTTAGTAAATCCTAAATGTTTAGTTCAATTCGACCTCCCGGGCATTTCAATTAGTGGCGCATGTTGCCGCGTGCCGCAACACAAATCGGGTTTCTACAGATTCTTGGATTAGGATAATTGAACTTGAGGACACTAATGCTTTTTTTTCTTTATTTTTAACTTAAAACATTGTTTTGGTTTCAGGTACGCATGCGGTTTCAAAGATTCTGGCTGGGTAGTATTTATTAATTTTGGTGCTAGGCACTTACCGTTGATACCTTAATTCCGTAATAATAGTAATTATAAATTAAAGTTTCCTATGAAATCATAAAATCTAGTTATTCGCACTACGATATCAAATGCAAATAACATTTTGGGGTAGCCGAACATTAATACTGAATATTCATCCAGCTCATTATAAGTAAGCCCGAGATCTTTTTCAAAGATATGTTTCTGTGTTTACGTAGGAACGTAGTATTCGAGACTAATTCAGTGTCCACTACGAAATTTTAATAATATAAACATACTAACGATCAATTAGATACTCGTGTTATAACCACAACTTATTAGAGCTTAGTCAACAACCACTACATGTAATTGAAATAGATAACAGCATTGTATTTATTAAGCGTTTATGGGTTACTAAATATATAATTTGATACAATAAAGTATAGGTACTGTAATAATAATTCTTCTAAAAGAAAAGTAAGCCCATAGTTGTTATATATATGTTTAATTACAACGTCCTCTTCATATACATATACACAAAAGTAAAAATAGTTGAACTCACTATTTTATAATTTAATTTAATTTTAGTCACTCTCTACTAAAATCGGACTGCACGTGTCATTCTATTTCGAAAACAATTTTTATTTAACACATATAGAATCCAACATTTTGTTGAAGTTTCCAATGCCTGTAGGTGTTAAACGCGAGGTCAATGTATACACAGTCTACGTAAAATAAAACATTATTTATTCAAGCGCATACAAATAATTTATGCTAGTATGTGCTTGTTTTAATATAAATAAAATAAATCAATATCTACTGACATTCACACTACGTGATTCAGCTCCAAATTAGATAAGGCGCATGTTCTGTGAGAACTAAATAACGAATAAACATTAATGATACATTTGAAACACAAACATATAATTATAATTTTGCTTTGAAAATACCCAGACCAATACCAACCTTTATATATACAGAATATCATTGAATACCAATGCCAAAAATAATAAAATGAAATACGAATTTTTAGATGAAAATCCCATTTGAATATGTATCAACATGGAAACAAAATAAAAATTTGGCGATGAGGGTATCATTTGGGCTTTCCGGGATTATATTTAACATAATTGTGACATTATTTAAGCATATTCCAGAGTTGAGGGTCCTTATTTTTAATCCGGGAATTTGTTATTACAGTATACATTTGAAACGCAAAACGTGATACGGGATGAAGTAAAATCATCCAACATGGGGGTTTATTTTTAAAGATGAACAACTTTGTATTTAAAACTTAAAATATTTTTAGTTAATAGTTTGTAAATGCTAATTATGTTTAAGTGTCTCGTGCTGATTAATATTATCAGTGATGCATGATTAATGTTTAAACATTTTTCGAAGTCAAGTTGTCGATTTACAAGAAGTTAATACTAGGCCGATACCAGACATTCTGATCATCATCTTGGAGATGGTGACCCTAATCGATAAGATTTACATTCCCAGCAAGTTATCATGTCTACGGCTAAGAGAAAAACTCGATCACAAACAGAATATTATTGATCATAAATGTCACCGAAGTGTTTGCACTAATAAAGCGAGCTTTCCGCACAATCATAGCTGCAATCCAGACAGACTGCAGGAAAATTAAAAAAAAAGAGAAAACGAGTAAACGGAAAAAAAGTCCTTTGGTAGATCTAGTTTTTCTACACAATTTTTAAAAAAGTTTTCAGCCAGCTTGAAGAAAGAAATGGGGACTGCCCAGGACGTATAAATAATACGGACAAAGTGTCAATAATACACAAAATATGTCCTCCATGACATTTTTTACAAATCCATTTTAACGTTCAAAGTAGAAATATGCTATCGAATTGTTCATTTATTTACGAAAAGTAATTTATGATTTTTTTCTCTTTTTAAGAGTATCATCGGTTTTTGCACCATTCCTTTATTTATCACCACCTTCCTTTATTTATCTTTATGTTTATAGAATATTTTGCTCTCTAGGAAATTGCGCATATACTTGCTCGAGATTTCGGATATTATTGTATTAATTCCATAGTTGATGGATCGTTTTCAAATAAATAAGCGAATATTTAAGCGAGCTTTATTAAAATATCGGTGTCCATCTGTTTGCTGATTACACAAGTGTGTTGACTGACGTACACATGGACGGATGGACGCATGCAATTTCGTATGTAATACTGACGCAATAATTGCCTCTGGGAAATGTTGATATTTCATCCGAATGCATTTTGTGTCTGTGCCGCGGGGCAATACTGCTCGTTTTATCTTATTTGATGACCGATTCAGTAGCGTATTTGGTAGTGACCTAACTGTGGTTCTGGTTTAAGCTGCGATATAGATATTCGATCAAAATTTTAAGGAAATATTTATATGTTCTTCGGCATAGGGACAATATTTCTCAGTAAACGTTTTTAATCAATTTTTGTATGCGAGTTCGGTTTCATTTTTGCAGTGGACATCAAAGCTGACAAGTCCATTGAAAACCTAAAAAGACTAATTGGTACCTATGGAATGGAATTAATTAAAAAAATAACCCCCAATTCTGGATCTGGTCCGTTCATTTTAATGCTTACAACTGATACTGACCACATGGCTATTAACTAATCTTGATAACTAAGAAACAACAACCCCAAGGAGCCACTGACGCTCGACAGCAAATAATACTAAAAAATCCATTCGCTTGCCGGAAAGCCGTATTTCATGAACGCTAAGTTAGAAATCATCTAGAGGCTTTAAAAACTACTTGTACGCTTATTGGAGTATTCAACGCAAAGCTAAACAGCATAAAACAATGGCTTTTCATTTCGAAGGAAAACATTAGTGTTTATTTATACAATAGATTCCATCAAAAGCATATCGCGAATGCATTTGTTTCCGCCTTCCAGCGATGCGAAGTAAATATACGCATGGATCGCACTAGCGCATCTTGATTTGCAACCATTTGCATTTTAAATAATGCAGAAGTGGACAGTCGGCCACGTTGCATGAGTCATAAATAAATAGAAACTAAATTTCTTTATATTCCACTTAGGGCAATAAGCGTTTTGAATTGGTCTTGGTAGTAGCTGTGTACACACAATCATATTGTGTAACAGTAATACATATTTTTACGGTATAATAAGGGAATTTTCTTGTAATAGGAGGCAACGGGTAACTTGCTTAGAACTAATTTGGCTCGTATTTGTGACGTCGGCATTAACTTTTATCAAATATTCATAAATTTAAAAAGATTGCTTTTAACAACTTGAGTACCATTAAAACTCAATGCAATATTTAATTATTTGTCTTGTACGGTGAATTTAAACAAACAGGAGAATTTAATTTATTTTTAACCGACTTCAAAAAAGTAAGTTACTCGATCCGACTATAAATATGCTTTTTTATGTTTTGTTTTTCTTATATCGAATGACTAATATTGGTTTGTTTTATATTTCAAGTTTGCTTTTACATATTATTATTAACGTCATAATTTCGTATGCAACAGAATATTTAATTGCACTATAAAACGAGTAGCATAATATGTCAAAATGCTATAAAAACGCAATGTGTAATAAACATTTGGAACCTCAAGATGAGTCTAGACTGTTTTTTTACAACACATTTTAAAATAAGGAACGAGTAATATCCGCTCGTAAAGTTAACAATTCAGTAATAAAAGTAGGCGCTGCGTCTGTGATAAGAAGTTTTGTAATGTAATAAAACTGTAATTCGAATTCTGAAGGCAACTGTGTAAATTATTAATTTCTTATAACATACTGTTGCTAAATACTCCTTCGATTTTATTAACAAATTATTAAATTAAAGTTTTGAAATAGTATAGGAACCTTTTTTTAAAATTCTATAAACAGGCATTTGACCACCATCTCACCCCATGGTAAGTGATGATGCGTCTGAGGATGGACCGTGCCTCTCTATAAGCAGTTTATTCTCTGTTGCCTTGATATCGGCCAGGTTGTAATGCTCGGAGAACACACAAGGAGGCAAGGATTTCCATTCCTTTGCGGTGAGGCAACGAGGCAAAGTAAAGGGCATCACTTTTTTGAGCATCGTGAAGATCTCATAGTGAGCACCAAGGTTCTATTTTGTTTGGTTTCTGAAGTGAGAGATAAAGATTCTCAAGTTAAAATTTGAATGAAAAAGACGTTGTCAGTTCGAGCATAGGAGGCGGATGATCATTACAGCATCGTGACGCCGGGAACCTAAAGGGGGATCCTTTATACGGGGGGAACGTTGTAGACGTTGTAGTAAAATGGGTAGGGGTTTTAAAGATGTAGGTGCAAGCTCTCTGAGCGTACTTTTATTCTGAGCCCAAATGAGCTTGTATAACTATTTAATTTTTATGAAAATTATGCGTTGTCCTAGGTACTTCTCAATTAAGTACAAGATTTGCTTTCACCACCTCGTTCCACGAAATAGACTATGCGTCTGCGTATCGCCAGATAATCCTTTCGACAGCCATTTTGTGATACCATTACTAGTTTGAATAAACATTTTGAAAACATTATCTATGATTACCTTAGTGACCTGATTCAACTGACGAGAGGTAGCAAGAAAAACATGAGTCAAATATTCCAGTCGCTAAATTTGCTGCTGCAAAAAATCGCATGTTTTTACGACATTTACGTAATTAAATATTGGGACAGCCATATGTTTATTCTTTTTTTTTTTAAGTGTGTGTACATAGCACGTGCGCGTTTATGCGGCCATGGTGCAAAATAAAGCCCACTAGGGACCGGCATCTCATTTAATATGAATGACTGACACACGGCGTAGCTGTGAACGGTTGAATAGATACATAAATGTCAAAGTTCAAGTAACGTAATGGCATGATAATTTCCTATTTCCAAGGGTTTTTTGTTTTTTATTAACAGGAAAATTTGACATTACTAGAGGAATTGAAATTTGAAATATTTAAGAAAGATATTTGTGTCATAACATCATTTTATATATTAAAGTACAAGCAACTTTCTACTTTTTATTGAGAATCGTTTATTTAATTTTTAATGGACGTGTAAAATCTTGAAATTTGTTGTTCAATATTTATCGATAATAAGTATTTTAAATGTATTTTGTCACAATACATTTCAAACGTGTTTGTTTTCCAATTGTAATTCCTTTCAAATCCCATAAAAATAAGTACACATACAATACAATAGGAGAGCGTATATTTTCAAAGCTCTCACGGGCGGTTTCAATGGTTAGTAAAACAGTTAAGCTAGCTGGCGTACCCGCAGTAACACTTCAAGCTCGCGTGATCGTTTCGCCTGCATCTTTTATGCATTACCTCGCCAACTGTGCCTTCGAATGTTTTATTATTTTTAGGTCCACTAACAAAAGTCAGATCGTATTTGGTGCAATAGGTCGGTGCCGATCAATGTGATGGAAATAGACGGTTGTTAATGCTCGCTCAGATGACCTATATTGTTTGTACTATTGTCCTATTGGATTAAATAATACGATTTAAACCGGGAAGTTATATCTCTTCAACTTATTGCAATTCACTGCTGGATAAAGGTCGCCTTCATTTTGCCAGATCTCCCCCCGGGATGTTATATCAAGTCATAATGAACGATTAGTCCTGTAAACACAGCAGTAAATGATAATAAAATATAACTTACTGGAGTTATCTTGTTATAAATCGGTCCGGATTATGTGTGGCTTAGGTTAGTAAGAAGGAGGGAAGATTAGTAGAAAGGAATTGAACAGTTTTTTCTTTTAATATTTTAAAGGAAAGCATCTTCGCAAACATTGTCGTGTTCACATTTTAGAGTATGAAGATATTAATGTTGACATGTTTGGAATATAGGTACAGACAGGTGTATGTCACATCTGTTATTTGAGCTTGAAGTTTGATTTAAAAAAGGGGTTCTAGGAGCTAAAAATATGAATATTATCTATGTGACTACGAGTATAAATGTAGTGTTTACTATAAAATACCCAATTTAAGTAATAAAGATCTTCGTATCTGTGATAAATGGTATAGTTTTCTTATTCTCACTTTATTGGTTATTCAACTAGAAAAAAAAAGTAAAAATTAATATGTAAGTACTATAAGAAATAATTTATGTGCGTAGTATTTGAGTATTCTTGAATGTTCGATAATTAAAAATTTTACTTTTCATTAGCGTGTCAATGGTCTAGTTAGGATTACGTTATCAATGAATTGCTGAGTCTAAATTTACTCTAGGTATTTGGGTTGTGTAGCTCTTGGCTTCATTGGCAGCCAGTGACGAGCTTATTGCATAATACAGTATCTGTTTTTTTATTTTATGCCAATAAGTTAACGGGGCGGTTAATTCGTTCACTTGCTGATGAGTGATACGTGTCATCATGACAGATGAAGAACAGTAACAGTAGTCGATCCGTATTACTAACCGTCAACACTGCCCTGCTCTCTTCTCCCAAGGCGAATGATATTAGGTTTCTCATGCCCGCTAATTTTACTAGCTATAGTGCCATTAGCCTGAGACACAGAAATGCAAGCCTTCTATTTCACGGAACGATATCTGGCACTGCGGAGCTATCTACTTAGACGACTCAGGATTGAGTCTACCACCTTGTAAGTTTACTAAATAGTGTAGAATAAAAACTGATTTATGAATATACTTTCTAAAGTTTGTATTTACATAGGGAGGTAACCAAAATAATTTTTTACTTTAACGCAAGTCGTTTACCTATTCGGACGAATCATCCTTATGTAAAACGTAAGACACGGTCTCCAATGTAGTTAAACGGAACCAGGCTCGAATTAAGAAGAGTAGCAATTAAAAGCCAACCTTCTTAAGGTAAACACTATTATTCGAAACGTCCAATAAATAAATCATAAGGCCATGTGTTCACAACACACTTGTAGCTGTGATATGTTTATCCAAATTGACTCCGGACGTCTATTTCCCATTCGCAGGTTATATTTCTATTGCCTCCTCGCGTCGACGATGCAAATTGACTTTGATGTATGGCTCGTCTGTTACTCAAATAGTGAGTGTGTTGGAAAATCTATTTTAGAGGATTATTTTAAGGTTATGTTTACGGTGATCCTGAATTTGAGAGGCTCTTCATTCAGGTTATATTTTTGATAGTTTTGGCATTCAGTGATTTGATCTGCTTCATGAATATGTCGTCTATTTGCAACCATATGGAAGTTGATAGATTTCCTTTAAAGCTGCTTATGATTACGTGTTTTTTTTGAGGTTTAAATTACCCCTGGAGAAACATTTTATACTTACACCGATTCCATTCGTAAGAACTTATAAAAAACTTTTGTATTATAAAGCAACTACAGTTATATATGATACATCTGATATCATGTAAATAACTTTCAAATATTTTGTAGAAATAAACATATCTATCTTTTTAAACTCCAATAGCCTATGAAAGTCTACTGACTACTAGATCCAAAGAGGGTCATTATTCCTTCACTTCACTGAAGGGTTTTGCCAGTTACGCTTATCAGTACAGTAAGTAATATAGTATAGGTACTGCTATAAAAGGTATCCGATCCGATTTCTGCTGACAGTACTAAAAAAAGTGACTAAAAAAAATACAAAACACTACACAAGCGCAAATGTATAATTATCATTACATTAGTAAGATGGTTTTGTATCACCGGCCTTTTACGACGTAGGTTTCGTAAGTATGTTAGTAAACTTCCTCGTAAACCTAATTACACACAAATCCTCCCGTCTACGGTCGCTAATTTGTTTGCAAAGGAAGTGGCTTATATCCCATTAAAGATTGATCAAAGCTTCGTTACTTGCGAGTTTTTATGTGCTTAGTTTTATAATTAAGAACAATTTTAATATTTAATGACATAATATTATGACTTGTGAAAGAAATTAGCGAGGAAGTCTTTTATTATTTATGATACTCCTCCATTTAAACAACTACTAACTAACAAAGCACTGTAGAATTACTGAACACAAGAAAAGGAAATTTAGAATTTCTTTCATATTAACAGCATACAAACATGCCACTTACATTAGTTACTTGAAAGATCATTTTTAAATGACAAAATTTCAGTAGTATAAGCTATTGAAGCCTTTAAATTACAGAGTTCAACATGCCCACCTGCTATTTGAAACTAATATTCCTTTTTAACATTCAATTCAATTGTAGTAAGCTGGCTTTCATACTAAGATCTTCGACAATTGAGTCTTTTATATAAGTCAAATGCTATGTATGTTTGTGTTAATACTTAAATCGCTAACTGGATTTTATATTTTTTGTCAAAGACTAGCAATATAATTTGTTTATTAAAATGAAACTACCAGACAAACCGTGGTCTCATTAACACAATTTCCACATAATCCTGTTTTATGATAATACCAGAAGAAAACTGTACTTGCTGGTATATAACTAAATAATATCTAATTTCGTCATTTATGTAAACATAGCTTATAATATTAGCATTTATGCAATATGTGTGTGGATATGTACATCATACAGTAGAATCCATTGTCGAAATTAAAAGATTCAGTAGATCCCATTTTTATTTACTACGGGAAAATAACAATAGGTATTTAGCACGTCACGCCTCGAATTAACTATACTTACTGTACTAAATTTCTAAAAAAAAGCACTGAAAAAAATAGACAACGAATAGCAGAAACTACGGAATGAAAGAAACTGATCGTAGACATTTGTACGACATGGCACTATACGAGTACGAGTAAATTTGTGAATTATGAACGTACAATTGTAAGGTTCGACGACGTAGAAGTTAGTGCGTTTGGTTGTTTATTGCACAAGTTAAGTAAATATTGCATTTGTCACTCATCAGATGGGTGTTCGAAAAAATGTTTTCTCGTCTATGCTGCTTAAAAAATCACTTTAAGTAGCGTTAGTCTCGGGGATACTTAGAATGGTAGTTGTTAGCACCTAACGTTAATGTAGATCGCATTGGGCCTGCAGGTGGGTTACAGGCCAATCTTCCATAGGGAAACATACAGGTCGGTGGCCCGTAGTGTAGCGTCTTGGACTGGCTGCTTAAAATGTACGTTATACGTATATACTTTCAAGGGCCGGCAACACATCAATATTTATCTCCTAAAGCAATTACTATTTCCATGGAATTTGATAGTTATGGTTTATTTTGTAAAAACAACAAAGAAAGATTGTGACTTTTAACTGTGCCAGTTTTTAATTTTTTTTATGCATGACTATAATATGGTAAAAAGCTCAAGATTGATTAAATTTTTGTTATTTTAACAGAGTGAAATTTTCCGCTTCGCTTTCCCAAAACTCTTTACTAAAATTCTCTCGTATTTGTTGAAAACAGAATTCAAATGTTCTGTATCAGTGAATTTTGCGTTCATAGTTTATACGTACGTATACGGTTTCAACATATGACTGCTTTATAGTATTCCTAACCATTTCATATTCATTTTGAAATAAAGATGAAAATTCAATAGCTCTTTAAGCGAAACAAGTTTGCACCCTGTTAGTTGAGTAAATTAGGTGTTTTCTCCATGCGGTTTCCCCCAGAAATGATTTCGAAGAAACTTCAATGTTTCAACTTCTTGAATACAATCTAAAATGAAATTTGAGTATAAATAACGAGTTAATGTTAATTATGTTATTAGAGGGGCAGTAAAATGATACGTACTGAAACATTTGCGCTTAGTTTCCTTAAAATAATCTAACTTTAGTGTTTTGAAAGGGTAAACATGTCGTTGTGTTGAAGTTAAGATCATAAATATTTCCAATGCACTTCATACAAGAAATCAACGAAGTGGACAACAAATAAGACAATAAAGGTCTTAGTACCAGACATAGACCACAGCTCATCTCTGGAATTGGGAACTAAATGCGATAGAGGATGCCGAATGAGGCCACATCCCTACGCAAACCCAAATGGTCAAACTTGTTTAAAAAATCGAGATCGTTGACGATTCGAGCTGCTCGCCTTTAGACATGGTCAAAGGAAAGAAGCTGGTACCGAGGCACTCCCGCCCGAAGATGAGAGCAATATATCATGTGGCGTTGTAATTTGCTAGATGGTAGACCGAGTCGTCTAGGTAGGTAGTACCAGATCTCATCCTGTGATAAAGAAGTCTTATGCACTTCTTTGTTTCAAGATGAGGGCACTGTAGCTAGTAAAATCACCGGGTATGACAGACCTAACATTGTTGCTTCGGGTGACGGGTTCAGTGAGACTTTGATAAAGAATAATAAATGTTTATCAGTTGCTGGTCTCCTTTAATGCTGCTTTCTCGTACTCAGGCGTATCAATTACTATCAGGAGAGCGTTCTGGCCGTGCTGTACACTCTGTAAAACAGAATGAAATGAAAACCCGTATAAAGTTGGAAGCGGTGGCCCGGCACGAAATATCGCCTCGATCTATAGAGCAGACTAAGCCTCTTAGAGACCAATTTGGCTTTATTATCCAAGTGACCGCGGAACTAGACACTGACTAGACTGCTCAATATGTCAACTACGCGAATTCCAATACTAGCTGCGAATTACAGGGGAATGTTATTAAATTTAGGCAATACATCGAAGGGCGTTTTTAGCGGTAAATGTAGCGCATTGTGCCATCTAAATTGTACTTAATTTTGTCGAACTCAGTCGGACCCATGGTTAAGTACAGTCACGACTTTTGACACAAGTATGTTATTGTGCACTTGAGTTATGCGACGATTGGTCCCTAGTTATAATTTTCTCAATAAATGTAGCTTTTATTGTAAAGTAAATGCTCATAGAATATCTGTAGAATCCAAACACCGAGAAAGAAATGTTTCATAAGTTACACAAAAAACTCTGGATTTGAATTTCAACTGTGAACGGACATAAAGGAACGGAGGGTGAATAAGTTATTTTCCTGTTCAAACAGTCCTTCGCCCTGTAAGCCGTCTGCATTGGACAGGGAGTTAAGTGAAGATATTAACATAATTTATCAGTTCTAGCACGGCACAAGACTTTTCATTGAACTATATTCAGAATACGGATAATATGAACAAAGACAATATGGAAAAAGTGAAATGAATTAGTTTACCGATTGTTACTTTTTTCATGAAATATATTAATGTGAATACAATATGCGCCGTAAATACGGCAAGCCGTAGGGGTTTGATTGGTTTGACATCCTCATTACAAGGTTGCAACGACAATACAGCCATATGGAGGGCACTTTAGTGCTTAACCAATTGGAAATAGTCAATCTGCCTGAAGATTTGTGTGGGTTCAGCCAAATACGATATCTAAAAAAGTATAGTTTGTTTTAGGTTGAATGCCTTTATTTACCAAATCAAATTGAATTAAGAAGTTTGTATACCTTCATGTAAACATGGCGAACCCTCGCCGTCTCTAATGAAAACCAAAGCATGTACACCTATTGCACCTCACGCTGGCATTAATTACCACTAAAAGTTCTCTCACTTCCGAAGCGTGTTCATTGAAACACGAAGAGCAAAGTTGGTTTGTCATAGGGCTGCCTCGAGGGAATTTTTACCGAATTATTATTATTGCAAATTTATGTAGTAATTGCAAGCTCTTTTCAAATTAGAAGAGCGTATAATCTGTGTACTATTTCGTTTTTGCCCCGAATTTTGAGATATGATCCTGTTTTCTAATTCTATTTGGCCATGCTGTACGGTCTTTTGTGTCCTACTTAGAAATTATCATCAGCTCATTAAACGTCTCCACCGAGGGGCACGAGCCTACCCATATAGGGTGATTAGGCCTTAGTCGTCCACGCGGGCCCAGTGCGGGTTGGACGACTTCACACACAACCTTTGAATCTCTTCGCAGGCGTGCATGAAGGTTTCCTCACGATGTTTTCCTTCGCCGTAAGAGCGTTGGATAACGATATATTTTCGAAATTCGAAAATACATTGGTACATGTCGGGATTTGAACCTCAGCCCTCCCGGTAGGAAGGCGACAGTCCACACCATTGAGCCACCGACGCTCCCTACTTAGAAATATTTAATACTTTTTATTTGATTGATTTTTGGAGACCCTGGGCATTTATTTTTGCCAAATGTTTGAAATTAACTTCATTATCTCCTTTTTAATAAGACGTCGTAATCGTAAAAACAGTTTAAATTTTGTTACTGAGTAGTATCAAAATATTTACTCAATTTGCCAATAAAAGCACAAAAAATAAATCCTAAAAAGATAACTAGCCAACAATGAGTCGAAAATGAACGTCGGTGGCTCTTTGGTGTGTGCTGTTGCCTTCCGATCTGGAGGGCGCCGGTTCAAATACCGCAATGTCTTCGAATTTTCCGACGAACATTTATCCGTCGCACTTACGGTGAAGAAAAACATCGTGAGGAAACCTGCGCAACGGAGAAATTCAAAGGTTGTGCATGAAGTCAGCCAATGGGCCACTGCACTGGGCCCGCACGACTAAGGCTAAGGCTTATACACTCTTTATGGGTACGCTTGTCGGTGGGGACGTTAATAAGGCGATGTCATGAGTCGAAGAAAAATTAGACATAGTTTTATGAATACATTATGTTAAAAATGTTTAATGCTTTTTGGTTTTCTATCAGATTTTGAACTATCAGAAAAATATTGTTGCTATTACAGTTTTTGAACTCCAGTCTGACATGTGAGTGATGCTACTCAGCACGACCACGAAGATTAGCCTCATTTCAATGTGGTACAAATTCATGAATAAATATAATAAATCCTTTTTTGTACTCTAGGTTTAAGCAATGTACGCTCATATACAAGGTTGTAACATCGGCTGCCATACTTAGGTAAAAGCTCTGTGTTGTTGAATTGATGACCCGTGTAGAGTAATTGTTTTCTTCCACTAAGGGTTCCGGGTTCGATCACCGGGCAGTACAAAGTGCATGAACATGTTTGTATTGGTCTGGGTGTTTTCTATGTATGTTATGTAGTATTTCAAAAAAATATATATCAGTCTGTTTATTCGCTGTTTAGTAGTACCAATACTACAGGCATCACGCTTAACTTTGGGCCCAAAGGTACTGTGTGCAATTGCATGTTAGTGGATATTTAATTTTTATCAAGAGCTTCTTAAGGATCTTAAGGCTTTGTGGCATCCTTACTCGACAGCATTAAACTTATTGTGCCCAAATTGTTTCGTTTCCTGAAATTGATGTTGTTCAGTGTATTTTGAGAGTACACGTGTCAATATTTATTATAAAGATGAAAATAATAAAATAATAAAGAATATTTCTTACTCTCATCAAAAATAAGTAATACATTGCGTAATTTGGTTCAAACTCGTTAAATGATGTCATTTTGGTCTTAGTTTATTGTTAGGAAGTTCAATGTGTTGGTTTTAGAATTAAGTTGAACACTTTGGTATTACCTCGCGCAGCAACAATAAAAGCATAACTTCATGACCGCTTTACCTTGAGATATATATGGTAATAAATATTTTTAATATTAACATATATTATTTTACATTTACATATTATTAATCTAGTAATCTTTTATTTTCATTTTAATTCTTTTAATCAGTTAATAAAAAAGGAATCAGCTGACTTGTTATACTAGTAAACTTCCCAGATTAACGTGAAAGCAACTTTTTTACGTTTATCTGGGAATATCGTCGTAGTAAATGTAAAAAAGATATACGAAGCATATGAGTAGCTGTCCATAACATATATTATTATATATCATATGAGATTCGTATCCAGTGCTAAATTACAAAGCTGTTATACTAACCAAATATCTATAGTGAAGTCTGTTTGAAATAATAAGATTGGTGGAGCTAAACCTGAAATTGCACCTTCATGGTATAGACTTAAAACCCAAACTAAACCGTGTTTAATATCAACATTTGCTAGTAAAAGTTTACACGTCTAAAGCGTACTGTTCGTACCTAATTGACATACGAAACGATGTTAGATTGGCAACCTTGTTAGAGTAGTTAGTAACAATTTCTATTATTGACTGTGCCTAATTATTTAGATGGATAATCTCTCCTTTGTGCTGTCCAATTTGAATATAAATGTTTGACATTTCAATTATTTTAAGTATTTACTATATAAATAAATAAATAAATACCCACTGACATTCACACAGCGCCATCTAAGTCCCAAATTAAGCGTGAAGTTTGTATTACAGGTAAATACTAAAGAACTGATGAACATACTTATATATATATATTATATAATATATATATATATATATATATATATATATATATATATAATATTATATTATATATATAATATATATAATATATATATATTTGTAAATATATACATATTATACATAGAAAACACCCAGACCGATACAAACATATATGTTTATGCACAAAAATGTTTGTACTGCTACTGTGGACTGTGGGTACTGTGGATCGAACCCTTAGTGTTGCAGCCGAAGTCTCAACCGGAACACCAAATGGGTCGTCAAAATTTCAAAATCGTCATTATTTAAAATGACAGTAATTAGTAAAAATTACTGTCTACTGCTTAGCAAATAATATTGTTGTCATCTAACATTGTTCACCACGTTGCGAATAATGTTAGGCAAATTGGTTGCGGTTAGCACGCATGCATACAAAGCCAAACCATGATTGAAAACCGATTAGATAACCAGTGAAAATCATACAACGCTAAAAATATAGAACCAAAATTAAATTGAACATTAAAATAGAAAATACTATTATTATTGAAAAATTAATAGAGCGCTCGCTATGAGCACCCAATCACTGACTCCAATTTAAGCCTAAAAGGGTGGCATTCCTTCACAAAGAATCCAAGTTAACAGCGTGAATTTAATTCACTTTCCTTCGCACAAGTAAAGGTTCAAAGCCATTTTCGTCATAGCGCGATATTACTGATCGAATCCCAGGGACGTATTTGAAAGTAATGTTTTATATCGATATATTTCGGCCATGTATTCTGCCACTATCTATGTAGGTTCTTTATTATTAGACGCGCCAACGTACCTACATTTAATCATGTTTTGATACTTTATCAAGGTCTAAAATATTTTAAAAATTGAAAGAAAGGATGGTTATAACAAGCATGAGTTGGATTATATAGTGTGTTAGGTTATTTGAGAGAATTAAGTGTCTCTCATTTCGAGGGGTAATAGCAGCCAGGCAATCTGCCAGAGATATTTGACTGAAGATTTTTGGGAAGATTTAGGTAGTTATTAACGTCTTTGACATATCTTAGACGCATGTATATTTTAGGAGACATTTATACTACTTCAAAATAAGCATACATAAGAATTTAAAAGCGCATGAAATTCTCGAAAATTTGCATATTACACTTATTGTTTATTTATAACGCTCTTAGCTGTCCTGACATGAAAAGCTGAACTTTGGAAAGCGCTACGAGATTTATTTTCAAAGGTGCATCAGCGCTTTAAGAATAGAATACGTCAAAATGGTAACATAAAATGAAGCCAAGCATAATGTTCCGTTGAATGTACACATGCCGTTCCAGAAATCGTGTCAAACGAAAGTATCAGAATCTTGCAATAACGTGTCTTTATGTAAAGTAATTATAGTACATATATTCCTATTTTTAATATGTAATAATTAAAAATAGGAATCTACAGTTTTGTGCCTACTCAGTACAAAGTTATTAATAATGTAAAATCATCAAATAATTTGTATGATGTAACTTTCATAAACTAATCAAATATATGGTAAAAGTATGCTAACACTTTTTGATAAGTTAACGAATCAATACATAAGCAACTTCAGGCATTCTTTTTATCCCTTATAAATTGTTTAGAAATATTTGACAAAACTATCAGTATTGGTCTAAAATAAAACAAAGTTATTAATCTCAGCTCATTAATATTGATTGCATTCTAGGTTATATGTAATACTAGATGTGCCTCACACGTAGCCTATGTGTTTATATAGGGTGTCAGCTGACTCCATATTATTTTGTATCGAAACGCTTTTTTAAGTAATCCCGTGAACTGCGTGCCGCACGGGTCACCATTACTTTATTTGTTTCTCAATTAATGTTATTTTCTAAAATAAAAGTAGCCAAGTTACTTCGTATTACATCAGATATCTAGCAATTAAAGTCCCGTCAAAATCGGTCCAGCTATTTAAGAGATAAGCCGGAACAAACAGATATACAGACAGACCGATAGACAATAATTTGTAAAAATTTTGGTGTATGTAACTTGTTCGGTTATTTGAATATCACAAACAGTTCAATTTTTTTAAAGGTATAACAGATTTCATGATAGATAATAATACAAAAAGATAGGAAACTTTAGGTCCAAGTCCGCTCCTGGAAGTAGGCAAGCACTCCAATCGACGTCCAACTACAGAGGTTACAATGTAATACGCGCCTTTCGCCGTCAGGATATTGAAAGCGTTGTATAACAATAAAATTGTCTTATACAAGTTTGTCATAGGGTCAATGCTCCGAATCCGAATCGATTGAAATATTATCTCAAAGGTTTTTTATCAGACAAAAATATTTTCGTTTTTAGTTTTAGCCTGAACTACGTCAGCGTTAACTTGTCTAGTTGGAAACAAAGATGTCCAATTTTTTGACATAAAGCAGCGTTGCATGTTAATTATCTACTAATAGTTATTATAAATAGAAAAAAATACTGATAAATTCATATAACATTTATATTGCTTTTACCATAACTGAAATCACCTTAAATAAGTATTAGATATAAACATTTTGGGAGATTTTTAATGTATTTTACGAGATTACTTCAATAAAATTGAGTATATATTCATATAATTAAATGCTGTATTACAACAAAGTAAAGACGAATTATATCTACCTTCAATATATCCTTCATCAGGTACTATTATTTAATTCTTATTCTTATCGATTTTTTGTTCTACTATGAAGTTAGACATAATATTCATGTGTTACTAGTCGCAGCCGAGAAAAAAGGTAAGGCAAATACGAACAAAGAACAAATGTATTCAATATGCTCGAAATAAGATACAAATACGAAAGAAAACATATAGCGTAGATACTACAAGTTTGTAAATATATTTAGTTTAGATTCATTTTTACGCCAGAGATCGTTTAGCTAGTAACTATTGTTTATTATTATTAGAAAGAAAAATATTAATTTGTCGCAATTAAATTGTAACATGTACATTGTATTAGTACACATACGTATATAAAACATTAATGAAAGCTTTTCGAAATGGATTTGTTTATTTTTAATGTTTGTTTGAACGCGCTCTTATCAAGAACTTTTGGTCCGATTTGAAATATTCTTTCAGTGTTAGATAGCCTCTTTATTGGGGAAGGCTTTAGGTTGCAATATTATATCATTACGCTAAATAAGATACAAGCGGAGCTGCAAGGAAAAGTTGTTAAAATCAGGGATTTTTTTCCTACTGAGAGCTTCCGCGGCATTCGCAGCTTAAACGGCAGAAGTTTCGAGAAAGTAATGTTCGTTTTTCGCCAATTTTCACCTTATAAGGTTTTCTTTGAATTCGCGTTCTTACCAAAAATCCGTTTAAGTAATAAATGGGTAAGCAACATAATGGAGGCTTATAAATATTTTTTCGCGGCTTCCTTTTTGGTTTAATTACTTAGATTATGATTTTTATTCAGCAATTTTTACTCAAAGTAAGTGTAGAATTACCTAAACAAATCTCTGATTAAGATAATTCGTATCCTTTAACCTTCTCGCGAGTACCGTAAGAGGCCTCTAAGGTACAAAATATTCAGCAGAGAATGGGTAAGACCCCTATTTTACTCGACTACCGCAGGAGGGTTATGTTTTAACCTAAACTAGTATATGTACTACTGTCTCCAAGGTAGCATTGGGCTCTAGGGTCTGCAAAAGTAAGAAATAATATCTGCTAAGTCTAACAAAATATACCTACTTTCCTCAATATAGGATTAATTACTGCCATTTCCCTATAAAAACTCAACGCACATTCAGTCAGACAAATGACGTTTTTTACGGTCCATGAATAACAAATTGCTCCGAGTTAAGATGGGAAACAAAAAGTGACTTAAATATTTCATGCGAAACTGAAAGAAGGAAGTTGAGATTTATTCCCGCAACATTTTAATTGGGTTATTGTTAAGTTTTTTATTTCAAATTTGTACGAAGAAGTTAATGTTTAATTGATCTTTTTAAACTAGTATCATGTTTTACCTATTCTATACTATCAAAGATAAATATACGTATTTCAAAATTTATCGGGTGTCGGGAGTTTTCATCAAAACCAACCTTACGTATAGGCAGGTAAGGTTGTCAATGTGTATTATAATTAACGAAGTTGCAGCTAATTGCCAATAATTACAGATTTACCCTGACAGCCTTGAATGTCTTCGTTTACAGGTAGACTAATATTTATGTTATTCATCATAATCATGCCCCACCGCAGTGGACAGGGTTTCCCGCTCAACACTGGGAGATGTGCCGATATCCCATCATGCGAGTCCAGTGTGAAATAATGTTACAAATTAACATCCTTGATAATGGCCCGCATCAACGGGTTATCATAACTTCTGAAGCACGGGGAGAATCGAGATAATATGTTTGAGCACCCATCCGACAACTGACGATTACGATAGCTTCTTTACTTGTGTGATCTTCAACCGTTCGTATTAATGATCTACTATTATTATTGCTAGTAATATTAGTACTAGTAATTATTAGTTTGATATTTAGACCAATTTGGATAGATTTTTTGGTTCTGATGGCAGAATGATAATATCCCATCCACCAAATGTAAGTGAACTAAGACTAGCTGTTTGACAACGAAAGGTTAAACCAAATGCATGTATTTCCTTGACAAATAAAACGAATACTTATAAAATTCTACACACGTAACGAACGAGAAAATTCTCACCGAGAAAATAATCTAACTGAAAATATAGCATTTATGAGCTTAGTAGCACTCACATTAAAATATTCTGCGCAAGTGAAAATCGTTAAGATAAAAATGAGAAGTGCACTCGCTTTATCAAAGTTAGAACAATTTTAATAGTTGAACGTAGTTTGCAGAACCTTTTTGTACGTGTTTCTATTTGAATTTTATTCTTCTCTTTGTTTAATAATAATTATAGTACTTACTCATCGTAAGTATGAAATTTGGTTAATATTATTAGTTAGATATACATTTTATTTAATTTGTTTTATAACAAATCAGATAACTATATTATATATTCTAAGTTGATCATTATGTTTGATTGCTAATATAGTTAGTTCACATTATTATGACATCATAAAAATAAACATCAACTTATTTTCTATTCATACCTCAAATTTTTATTCTGTCATTAAATCTGTAAAGCCATCTGTCTCTTTAACCTATACTCCACTGCTGAACATAGATCTCCCCGATTCTGCACCAGATTCTAGTACCCCAGACCTCCGCTTTTCTCAACCAGCCTCCACCAGAGTGACCTTTCACAAGTCGTCGGTACATCAGACTGAAGGCACACTACATGACGCTTATATAGACGCGGTCTCTACTCCAAGACACGTCGGCTCCAACGACAATCAGTTCATCAACATACGAGATTAGCCCAATGTTTCAACTTGATAATCCAGCGAATTATGTAAATAACTTTAGTTCTCTCAAATCATTTCTGATTTTAGCTCTCAGAGAAATCCTGGAAATTTTAGTATGAGATACCTACTCGTATACAATAATAAGAATAAGTAAGGGTCAGTCAATTGAAAGGACCATTTACCGGACAATTTGTTAGAGTCGTTTCCAATTATAATTTCACCAATTGCCTACATCCAAAGATGTAAGCGCCGATACTGTCGGGCCGTTTAAGATCGCGTGACATCTTTAATATTTCCCGTCACATCGATAAATAAGATTTCACCAACGATAAAACCACGCCCAGCACAGAACGGTTCCGCCCTGCGTGTTCCCTATTGAGCTACGTCTAAATGTGAACTGTTATATTAACAGTATAAGATTTCAATACAATGTGTGTTTTCCAAACTGTTTCCGTTAGGCAAGGCCGTTTGTGTTACAAATGAGTTTTGTTACGAAACAGTGCTGTATCGTTAGTTTTACGTTACTGAATAACTCTCTTAATTCTTTTTATTTATTAATAATAAATAAATATCTATGAATTTTGGAATATTATTTGGAGTCGCTGAAGTAGGGGCAAGCACTTTTACTTGTCGATAACGCTAGAGAAGCCACTACGAGAATCTATAACAGTCTTCGGTCATCGGATGAGTGATAATTATTTTCTTGATTCCCCAATTATTATTTTATGCTCTAAGAATAAAATAAAACAATTATATTGAAATAATAATATGAAATTTCGTTAACACCAATTAGTTCGTCCATTTAATTTCACATATTTGCACTCGTAGTAGGTACTTATTATAATTCCAAAGTTTTTAAATTAAAATGCTACATAAGTTACCCTAAATGTATTTTAGCCATAACTTATCCATGATCTGTCAACGACATCGCGAGTCTTTTACGAGTTATTTTCATTTGATGCTGAATTAAACGTTACCCAGATGGTTGGACGCAGCCTTATCTCTTTTTGCGTTGAGTAATCCGCTAGCGAAGCGTTCAGCACAGTCATAGAAAGTGCTCAAAACTAATACTAAAAGCTTGTCCAGTGACCTATGAAAGACGAGATAATGAATGACGTTCAAATGTTCGTGTATGTGCTGGGTAATACAAGTTTAATGCAGCTCGTACACTTAATAACAATAATTGTACTGCATAGCTATTGTCTTGTTCTTACCATTTATAACTACAAGTTATTGTAAACTATTTACAAATATTGCACATTGATAATACATTTAAGTCATAATCCTGTTTTTCAAATTATCAGTATTATAAAATTAAACTATTTATTATAACAATAAACGGGGGACTATGTCTTCGTAATATCAAAAATTGGCTAAATTATTATCTTGAAAACGTTATCGATTGAACTAACAAGTAAGATAAGTTAAAAAGAACTTGCGTTGTATTGTCTATAAGTTTGATTGTGAAAATTTTTGATGATTCTGCATTCTATTCACAGGAATTCCTTGGTTTTACGTCCATGTTATGCGCCTTACGTTCATTGTTATTTGTACAAATAGTCATAAATATAATCAGACATAGTAAGAGCGAAATTAAGAGCCAGATTTTAATTTAAGTTAGTTAACACTTAAACAAACAGACCTGACACACACATGCACACGGAATATTTCTTACCAGTAATATAATCAGAATAAGTTTGTCCAAAAATACCCTCAACAAATAGAATACATTTTATTTCGCATCCATTGTTTTGAATATTCATGACATTTTCACGGGATCCCAAATTTTAATACGCGTAAATTGAAAAAATGTGTTCACTCATGAATATAAAAGTCATAAATATACTTTGGTTTCGTTCTTGTTTGAAATATATTTCACGTCTAAAAATGTCGAACGCAACTTAAACCTTTTAGGTACGTTATTACTGACGTTGTGACGTCATTGGATTGTCAACATAGAATTGTTAAATATCTAAGTTAAGTTACTCAGAAACATGACATTACTAGAAAGACACTGTTTTTTGAAGTTGTTTTCTTTGTTTTTAGGGTTCCGTAGCCAAATAGTAAAATACGGAACCCTTATAGATTCGCCAAGTCTGTCTGTCTGTCCATCCGTCCGTCCGAATAATACAACCCCTTTTTTCCCCGAAACTTTGAGCACTACACTATTCAAACTTTGTACGTATATGTATTCTGTAAACCGCTATTAGGTTTTAATAAGAAACTTGAAAAACATTAATATATTTTGGGGTTCCCCATACATTGAACTGAAACTCGAAAATTCACAATTTCATCGTATTCCCACGTTTGGGGTATCAATGTGTAGATCTTAAAAAATGGTATTGTGGTTTCATATATCATTTTTTTATAAATTGAATAGTTTGCGCTAGAGACACTTCCAAATTTGAAAAAAGTGTCCCCCTCTAATTTCTAAACTATGGGGTTGATAAAATCGAAAAAAATAAAAATCTAACAACGAAATTTAGTTTGAATGAATTATGATGTGTAGTTTTATTTTCTATACGTCATAAACGATGAACCACTATTTTTTCATATAAAAGCTTTAGTAGGTGCCTAAGTAAATAAATATAATTTTATTTTATGTTACTTGCTGCTGCGAAACCCTCCATGCAAATCCGACTCGCGCTTGGCCAATTTTTATAAGTTTATATCCGTAATAGGTTTTTTTCATCATACAGTTAAAGATGTAACCGGTAGGTCAGTCAAATAACCAAATTATGTCTGCATGAAACATCTTTTTCATCACTTTTGTCCATTTACTGATATTACTGGTCTATAATTGTTGCCACTTATGTATGTAAAAAACGACGAATGTTATCGTTTCACTCTTTTAATGTCAAATGTTGGTTAGCCAATGTAATACGACTTGTAAATATTTAGGTACGGCCAAGTCCCTTTCTTTAATAATGAATAGAATTATACATACAACAATTCAATGAATAATTTGTATTTGACATTATAAAATGTTAACTTCTAGAATCTGGACAATTATCTTATTGATCGATCGACACTAACAAGTGAAACAAAACAATAATTAAGTTCAGTGAAAAGCATTTATAATGTTCTGCAGTTCCCCTTCATTAAAGTTTTCTTTTTTTCGGTACTTCAAAGACGTATCTGTCTTGATAATGAAGCTGAAGTTCATTATCAACATTAATAGTTTATCAATGCCTACTTTTTTATTACTTTTGCCAAGCATTTAGACAGGCCACGTTGAAGGATTAACGTGCATATTACTGCAGTATAGTATGCTTATATATTACATTAGTAGGTAACAAAGTGTTAAAAAATATTATAATAACAATAATACATAAATATAAACACAATTATAAACATTTCAATTGAAAAAGCATATAAATATCACTGAATAACGATAAAAACAAACACTCAAATTAAAATGGTATCTATTATAAGACGAAATATGGTTTACTTTTAATTTAACTTACGCTGGTTCAATCCACAAAGGAGCAAACGCACAAATTGAAAATTGAATTGTCCCATTTTTCAACTAAAAATGACGAAAAACAAAACCGCCCAGTAATCCCAGACCACGTAGCTCGTTCATTTTTCTTCTGCCTATTTTTCCTCATCGATGTACCGGTTATTTGATTTCTGAGAGGATAACGAACTGTTTAGATTGAAAATTCGTTGCAAATCTCACGATTTCCTCTTCTTCGCACTGTTCTTTTTAGGGTACCGTGGGCTGGGAAAGCAATTATCAAAAGGTTTGAGTTACTGCGAATGTAAATAGAATGAAGATTTACGAATTCAATATTCGAAACAAAATTTGTACCTCACTGAATGATTTGTTTTGTATGTGAAAGAAATTATGTAAATTGTTTAATTATAATTTAATTTGGGGCTGTGTCTTCTATCAATTTATGTGAAGTAAATGAATTTTTGAGTTTAATTACTCACCGAAATAGTACTTTTAGTCTTAATGTAATCTTAACATTTAGAAAAACATAACGGATCCTTGGACCTTACAGCAGAATACAGTTGTCACTTAAGTTTATTAAATATTCCAAGTCTATATAATAATAATTTATTTTATCACCATAATCTTACAGCACTTTATAAAACATCATCATATACACATGGAATATAGTAATAGTTAAAAAATATATTGACAAACCTTCTGGTGTAATGGTTAAAACGTGAGCTATTACAACAAGCGTTCCGGGTTCGATTCACGGGAAGTACACGCATTTGTGTGCATGAACATGTCCATTTGAATTGGTCTGGGGCTCTGGGTGTTTTCTATGTATAATTTAAAAAATATTTTACAAAAATTATAAAGGTAAGTTAGTCTACCCGTTGTTTAGTACCTATTCATATTACAGACTAATGCTTAATTTGTTGCTAGATGGCGCTGTGTGAATGTCAGTGAATATTTATTTATTTGTTAAATACTTTTTTAAATATATACTCGTACATATTACCATATAGATCACAACAAGCAGAGGTTCATACTCACCAACTGAATGATGAAACTGATGCTAAGTTTTCAGCAATTTCACACCGTTTGTCGTCGACCTCATTACCCCAGCTTAAACCAATGTATAAATTCTTAATACACGTACAGTTTATTGAAGCTGAAATTTATTCAAATAATGTAACAAAAGAATTTGTGTATCTACCATTTCGTCTCAATTCTTTCTCTCTAGATTGGATTTTCAATGAAGTGCTCGATTTAAGCGTATGTCGTATACGAATCTAATAAAATAAAAGAACTGTTTCCATTCAATGTTCTTTATTTAAATATGTAAGTAAAGGTTGTAACTTTCAACTGTCACCTATAGTGTGATCTCTAAACAGGGGTCACAGTATGGTTTCTAACCTGTCGTGGTTTGGCGTTTCACTTATGACATAAAAAATATTATTTTATCAATTTAATTGTATCTTGCGAAAAATTAAACCTTTTTTAAAATCAATTTTATTTATAATAAAGACACTCCTAATTCCGTTCACAACCCGGCAAGAAGTACGAAGAAGAAAGGATTCTACAACTTATACTATCTGATTATATACAATAGCTCGATCGCCAGTTTCTTACCTTAGTAAACTATGATATATAGGTCGTCTAACTAATCAAACATAAGTAGATGAAATTGATCGTACATTTCATGCCATTGAATGGCTTCCTAATACCATCTGAGCGCGTTTACCCCAGTAATCCATTGTAATAACTTGTAATATGTTGTGTTAGCGAGTTCCTTTGTCGGCCTTAGTTAAGGACCGTGGAAATAGCTCTGCCTTTGAAGTAAAAGACTATTTGAATTGACTTGTTGCAATTGTATCCTATTTAAAGAGGTCTACGAGTATAACAATAAAACATGAAGGATTTCTGCTATCAAATTGTCGCTATGCCATAGTAGAAAAAAACGAATCATAATTATGCTAGAAGTCTTGAATTTTTGCAAATTCTCCCTTAAATATTAGTGCTCATTTTCAGAGCAGGTAGTCAGCTTGGTAAATATCAATTCGTCAGATATACTGTGGTTTCAAACTGAATGTTTGTTTATATGAAGTAACAAATAACATCTGAATAAAAAAAAAACTCAATCTTTTACTTCCTACAAATCGTTACTTAAATATATTTTGCCTGAGGGTTTCCTGTAAAAGACAGATTGAGATACGGACCCATGTCATTAGATGACATTCAAATTAGGATAAACTTCAAAATTTTTAATGAAATATAAAGACTTATCATCCAAAACGTATATTTTAATTACTTAGCATATTTTTATTTAAAAGAACTAAGCTATAAGAGGGGTTTAATAAAAAAGCGTTACATTAAAGAGGTATTTCTTCCTAAAAGGCAAGCAACGCACCGATTACGCTTTTGGTGTCACTGTTGTTTATGGCGCAGATGATCACTTTCCGTCAACGATGCGATCACTGTCGCCATTATGGTGGACAAAGCGCGTAAAACATCCCAGCAGAAGTTTTTACCGAGATACCGTCCCCGCCGTCGGGGGCCTTCATTGCGAGTCCTTGTAGATTCGACCAGTCCCTATTCGCACTACCGGCATGTGCCCGGTCGCTTTGCCCCATACGTATACTAGGTTACTTAGCCCTCCCCCCCAGCAGCGCCCTATGCCGAGGTTTGCGTCCCACTCTGGGGCTGAGAGTCATCTGCATTTGCTATTTGTTCGGTGAAGATGTGAAAGCCACTTGCGACCAATAGCGATAAGTCATTCCGAAAAAAAAAACAATCACTTTCCATCAGACTCTCTTGCTTGTTTTCTCCATATAACATAAAGAAAAACCAATTCGAGACAAACTTTACATCCTTCCAAACGACGAATGATGTTTGTGTCATCTGCCAACACACATTAACATAGTACTTTTTATCAGCCTAAAACGACCCACTGTAAAACTTTCACACAGCGTGGCTATGTGGAGTTAAATTATAATGACAGATCCAGTCTCAATCACACTTACTTCTCCCACCAAAATAGTTACACTTCTCAATTCTTAATTATTTATTGCATACCATAAGAAGTTACAAGGTGTTCAGATTTTATTAATAGTTAACGTATTGTTCCTGGAGGGCACAACAACAATACACTTTTCTTTCAAACACTATTTATAAAATGTATTATATATGCAATAATAATAATTTAAAAAACACGAATTTATTTAATAGTAACTGAAATCGATGAATATTATGTCACTACTTCATGGTATAGCAGTGTATTAGATTAAAGGGTAAGAACTGGATACTGTACCTGCATCATAGGCGACAGTCGATACCTTTCGGCAGTGTTCCTTCTTGATTACATTCATATTGACGAAAATGTGAGTGGCTTTGCGCCATTTTATTCAGAAGTATTTTTATTCATGTATTCAATTCATGGTTGATTTCGATCTTTATTGATATGATTGCTCATATTTTAAACATCTTGATGAGATAAAATTAGAAAGTCTTACTGTGCTGAAAAGTTACAGTTCTTTACTCGTCGTTATGAATACTCGTATATTGAAATGTCAATTCAACAGCTTTACACTAATTATATTTACATTTGCTATTTTGCTGCATCACTCTGCAATAATGGCTGCGAAGGGCTGGCACAATACGTTCCATTCCTTTGCCTACACTGAATGGAACTATTCAGAGTGACCGACAGGACGGAACAAACGCTTTCACTCCGCTGAGTAACACGCCGTGAGTAACAACTCTTGATATCTTTCATATTAAAACCGGTTTGTGAATAAGGTGTCATATGCGAAGTCATAATATACTTGAGTGACATTTTGTGTACAATAGCATGGCATTTGAGTTAATAATACGATGTTGAGTTAGGTTGTGAGGTGTGCAGTGTACATTATGAATATGTTCAATTTACATATCCGATTTAAGTAGAGTCAAGATTCAATCAGAAGAATATTATGATCCTAAATAATGGGAAAATAGAACTCAGCCTTGTACGTTAATAGAGTCAAAAGCCGATGTTAAGATGATGCCTAAACCTGCATTGCGGTTAAGTAAAAATCACATATTTCTGGTCACGTTTCCCCTCTTTTGTGGTTTAATAAAAAGTAACATATTAAAAAGTTGCCGCCAACTTCCCTGCTATTTTTGACAAGGTCGTAATATCTGAAGTGCCTGCGACACAGCCCGGATTCCAAGCAGATAACAGACTGTAGATACTACACGCCTTTGTCATGCCTCTTTTGTTTTTATACAAGTGAACTGTTCAAGTATCCAATAGGCCGAAACTGAAGTATTTCGCATGGCTGAATAAGAAAATGGGAAACGTTTTACTCAGCATGTTTAACCTACAACGTGCAATAGCGGTTTAATCAATTTTTAATTATGTTGGTAACTATTTTTCTTTTTTATTTAAGCTTAACCTGCCGGCCTCATACTTTCGTGGGAGAATAATAATAAACGATGGATATTCGCGACTTTGTTGTTGTTTTTATTTTAAAGATTGTCACACTGCATCTATTGCTATATGCTATTTTTTGGCACCAAAATTGAACACCAAAAAATCGTTCTGCAACTTTTGTAATCATATATATAAAACACATTTTTGTTTGTAAAATACAATGTATTGGTTGGTGGGAGTGGGTGTAATGTTGGGGAAGACATTTGCAGCAGTATATAATATTTAGGTGTATTTGTAGGTGGCATATAATATTTATGATAATAGGTTTTTGACACTTTGAAAATAAGCTGCAGCTAAATGACTAGTTTTTTTATCATGGCTTTGATTTTTTTTAGGCTGTGACGATGGTAAACGATGTTTTAAGACACTGTATTTCTAGGCCTCTTTTCGATACGTTACTAAACACGTAATAAGCTCATTGTGTGGTATTGCAATGGACCCATAACTTCATTATTAATAGATGTTTCCATGATAATATTTTTCAATAAAAAGATTTAATTTTCAATATCAACATTGCAATCTTCCGTATATTCAAGGAGTAATAAATATGTATTTAATTTGAATAACCGTCACTCGATCCAGCGAAGCCATCGACACACATATATAGGCCTAAATATGAATCGAAATCGTGGTTCGGACTGCGAGCCTGCAAATGAAGGGTGCTTGCGGGTTGACATAGCGAAATAATGACGTCATTGAACGGTGTTTGGGGATGACAGTTAAGATGATTAGGTACAAGCATTATGATAAAAAATATGTATTACTAATAATATAATTTTTAAATAAAGTTTCTTTTGTAGTCTTTAAATATTGTGATATATGAAACAAAAAACATTTTTAAAAGCAACATTTAGCTTTCATAGAATACCAGTAATTGATTTCAACAATATCGTGTTCTAATACCAATGAAGGCTCATATAAGTAGTTTAGGTAAAATGTAGTTTGTTTTACATGAAATTATATGTATGTATGTATGAGCGTCGGTGGCTCAGTGGTGTAGACTGTCGCCTTCCTATCGGGAGGGCTGAGGTTCAAATCCCGACACGTACCAATGTATTTTCGAATTTTCGAAAAATATATGTACGTTATCCGACGCTCTTACGGTGAAGGAAAACATCGTGAGGAAACCTTCATGCACGCCTGCGAAGAGATTCGAAGGTTGTGTGTGAAGTCGTCCAATCCGCACTGGGCCCGCGTGGTCGACTAAGGCCTAATCACCCTTTACGGGTAGGCTCGTGCCCCTCGGTGGGGACGTTTAATGAGCTGATGATGATATGTATGTTATCGGTACGAAGGGAAATGAAGGGAAACATCGTCAGGAAACCTGCGCACGCCTATGAAGAGATTCTAAGGTTGTACGTGAAGTCAGCCAATCCGCACTAAGCACGCGTGATCGACTAAGGCCTATACACCCTTTACGGTTAGGTTCGTGCCCCTCGGTGGGGACTTTTAATGTGGTGATGATGATATTCCCGGTGGCCGATACTCCCCTTTTACCTTCCTTATTTTCTTAACCCCCTAACATTTTTTCAATTTAGTTCCATAAAGTACAATTATGCATGTCAAATTTGATTCTACCTCTGGTTCGGACTGTTGTTGTGTGTTGTTGAATCTAGCAGATAACAGACATACAAACTCAGTAGTTACTTTTATCAAAAATAATTAAATGTTACAATGTATTTGTTTATTAAGCTAATTTAGTATTTATATTTATCAAAGTTCCTTTAATGCAATCATAATTAAAAAAATGTTATGATAAAAAGGTAATAAAAAATATTATTAGTGCAGACGTGGAATCAACATGTCCAACAATACTTATCTTTCTTATTATAATATCTTATCTTTTAAGTAATCTTCTATATTAACCATAATATTTTTCATATAACCTTTTCTTATTAAAGTGGTTTCAATATGAGAATTAATTTTATCCATAGAAATATAAAAACCCACTGGTTGTTCTGAATAGTTCCTTTATAAATTCCTTGAGTACGATCCGGTCTCCGAAGTAAAGATTAAATGGGTCTTATAATTACAAAGTCTATGCTCAGCTGAAATTAATTAAGCTGTTGTAAAACTCTCAGCTTCTCAAGAAGTTTGCAACATATTTTATTCAGGAGAAGTTGTTTCCTGATAGAAATATGATTATAATATGAATTGTAGTATTTTTATGAACTCAAGAAGAAAATAAATATTTCGCCGAATATTCCTTGCATAGTAAACTGGTGTCAACTATGGACATCTTAATTAATTGCGAAAGATCGTCGATGGAACTGGATGAAGGAAGCGGAGAACTGGAATCTGACTAAAATTTATAAGAAATATGTCCAGCAGAGGACTAGGACAGGCAAGAGAGATAAATAATAAAATAAATATGTATTAAAAAATTTTTTCATTGGAATTTTAGGAGTCAAGTATTTCTTTCAGTAAAAATAATTGTGAGTATCAAATATTTACAATAATATGAAAAGTTTTGCGAGACCATTGATAAAAAGTGTCACAAGAAAAACCTGTCTCAAGTTAGGTATAAATTACAACAGAAAGGTTTTCTTGTGGCGTCTATCAGTCAGGAAAGTTTTACCAAGAAATAATAGATTACGCCTTACACGTGCTTCAAGTTTGGGGTTAATAATGTAAAAAACCAAAGAAAATTATTGATCAACGCTATTTCGAAGCTATATAATATTTTTCTTGAGCACGTCAATAGCTATTTAATCCCTTTCATATGTCTGGTGGGACTTCATTAAAGCTAATATTATTTCAACAAATTGTTACTTATACTCATGTGACAATATAAAGCATAAACACGGAATAGACTCTATTCAAGAATGTGCCAAATTTTGTTTGCAATTTCCTCATTAAAATCATCTCCATTGTTACGTCCATCTTACATTGATGCTTTTTTCAAAGCTGTATTTTTGTCTGAAATTACTGGCTATTATGATAATATCTTGACGTTACGGAGGGTAATTTCTCGTGATCACTACACTGGGCAGCGGGTTGGTGTCCGAGCCGCAGTATGAACCAGTACGCAGGATGGCGCTGCTGCTCACCATCCGGTATATTGTCCCTTTGTCGGCTCTTACGACACCCTCGGGAGGAGAAGGGGTCGAGATAAAAGTATTATTATTCGCCGTCTGCACACGGCTAAATGGGGGAGACCTATAGACCAGCAGTGGACTGCGATAGTTTCAAGAGAGATCTTGAAGAGAAAAAGGTTTTCAAAGATTTCTCCGGATTAAACGAAATTTAATCTTCTTTTGTTAAATGGTTTACAACGATTGACAAAGCAATAGTAAAATACAAAGTTTCAATCCATAAATCAATTCACAACATGGCGTGGCGCGTTCAGTGATTCGTCCCACAACACATTGGTCCCAATTTGGTTGTCTAGAATCAATTTCACGTTTTTTTAAACAAAATCACAGCCTAAGCAATGGGTGACGGATTTCCTTTCATAACAACAATTTAATAATCATTCATCTCAGTATAGGCTTTGCGTGAACCCTTGTTTAGATTCACCACGAACTGTCAAAGTGCACTATGAATTTAATTTATTCAATATTGAACTAAAATCAATAAAATGGTTCCAACAAATCACTATAGTCGGAGACATGTTCGTAGTAATCTATTAACTTGTTTATTACGATCGATCAGTAAACTCCGTTTTGGTAGAGATTTAAGGAAACTTTTGTTCAAAAGGTAGTTATATAACAAGTATGTCTATTTGGTGCCTTCTTTGCAATCTATTTTGTTTGACTGTGTGTTGCAGTAATGTATAATCTTTCAAATCTTTCAGTTCACGGTTTTGATAGCTTTTTTATGCTATGCCGCACGTCAAAATTAAAGTCCTAGCTGCTTTCTAGTGTTTAATTTTAAAAAAATATATGCAAATTTAAAAATGTATTGATACAATAAATAACATAAATACCGATTAACCTTTTAAAAGTAAACGATTAAGAAATTATTATAGCACGATGCGAACCTTTTAGTTAGATTAGGGGGTGAAAGAAGACACATTTTAAGTTATATAAATAAATAAAAAAGTCCTCCAAATAACCTGGCTTAAATTTATGTTATGAAGTAG
Source organism: Leucinodes orbonalis (assembly GCA_019425675.1). NCBI lineage: Eukaryota > Metazoa > Arthropoda > Insecta > Lepidoptera > Crambidae > Leucinodes > Leucinodes orbonalis. Next base: position 212,372 of record PQWD01009975.1, on the reverse strand, counting down.
CCCGAAATTGCTTTCCCACCCATAGGCGTCTTTCCATTTCTATGTACATCTAATACGCATACAAACATGTGTAACATCAATAAAAAATAGTCACGAACATGGAAAGATATAAAAGTATCTTTTGTCACGTGACAAGGGACGAAAAGTAGGTGCGTAAACTGAGTTCGCATACGCAATGATATTTAAAATAACAACTTATTTTATGTACCAGATCATTCTACATTTAAATATTATGCACGTCGCCTGCTGTGTTTTACACAACATGAGGTACATTAAACCAAAGAAAAGCTCAACGAGCTTCCTTACCCTTTATAGTGGTATCACGTCTTCACATTTGTTTAATAGCGCACTTAGTTCTCAAGAACAAGCAAGTCTCAACCAACAAAGCTAGGAGCTCGTAATAATACATGAACGTTCAACATATTCGATACGCGTCAGGTTTGTGTTAATTCATGAAATTCTAAGTTACTCTAGTGGCCGATTCGAAATACCGAATCATATTGAAGTATGTAGCAACTTCAGGAATCAGTTGGAATTGGAACAGGTATTACGTCTATCTGTAATATGTATAAGGATCAAAGTTAACGACCGGTACTGCGGATTGAATCATCTGAAGAAGCTTCTGAAAGATTACGGTCTTTATTTAAGTACGTTCTGTTCGGTTTAAGTGATTTCATTTCATTCAAAAGGACAGAGTTAGCAATTGAAATTATCTCGAATTTCTCGTATTCGCTTCGAATTGAAATTGTGTCTTCTTCACACATCTTCACTATATACAAAGGATTTTTCTTTAAATATTGATGACACATTTAGTTAGTAACTATTTCGATGTGACGTATCTATTTGCAAAAAAATGTTGTGATATATTTTGTGACATATCCAATCCAGCAAACAGTCGTTATTTAGTATATTAGTGTTCACAATTTGATTACACAACAGCGTTCTATTTTCAAACATTGCAATACTCGTGTTCATAATGTAACTGATATAACCGTCAATCAATGACCGCTTAGCATAACCACGTTTCCGTTACGCAACACCGTAATAGTATGTTATATTATTTTTAGCTTTCCGCTGACATGGAACAAACGCTCCATTTGTACAACATTTATGTTGTTCTCTGACAATAACATACGTTTACGTTTAAGATTCTTGGATCTCTGTCCGTGAGTTTGAATATTCTGTAGTGATAAGAATAGTATACAGTAACAAATATACGAGTATTATTTTAAAAATTGTAAATAATAAGATTTTAAATTAGGATAAGTGAAAATTGAACCTAATTGTTATACCTATACAGTTTAATATCTAAGATTATTTAAAAGATCAACTATTTGTAATCATTTAAAAATGTTTTTTCAGTTGCTTAGTGTTTTTATAACTTCTTTAGTTAAGTATATAATGTAACCTGCATGCGTGAGAAACTCGAAACTGCCCAATAACGAAACCTGGTAACTAAAAATATAAAGCCTTGAACCCTTGCTCGCACGCCACCAATGTGATTTTATTGCCAATTTACAGCTCGCCGATGGCAAAAGCCTAACGAAAATCACAATTAATTTTCCCTTTTTCAGTTGTTAAATGAATTCTCAATACAATTTCACTAAATGGGATAGAATAGTGAAGAAATATGCGCTTGTAATTGCACGAGTTAAGTAAAACCTAGAACTCTGGATCCTGTAGCGATCAATACTCACGTTCATACCACCAAACCACTGGGGCACTTTATGGAACCCCCATTAAACATATATGTTTTTATTTAAATTAAATCTCTCTGTTTAATATACTTTTATTTACCCATTACCAAAGTCAGCTAAGGGCAGACGACGAGCCGTAGCGGAAAAAAAGCAACGTAATTTCAAGCACATGTAAAAAGAATCAACTAGAAAAAGAGGGGTGTCCGTTTATATAGTTTTTTTTCTCTGTTAAAGGACATAAGTATACATTTGACATTTAAATCATCCACTGACATTCACACAGCGCCATTTAGTGAAAAACTAAGCGTTTATCATGTAATATGGGTACTTAACGACGGATAAACATACTTATAGTTTTTTGTAAATATATACAAGATATACATAGACAACAATCGGACCGATACGAGTAAATTCATCCACGCGGGCCCAGTCCGAATTGGCCGAATTCACTGCTTCATTGTCAGGTTTCCTCACAATGTTTTTCTTCACCGTAAGAGCGTCGGATAAACGTACATGTAATTTCAAAAAAACATTAGTACATGGTGGGATTTGAGCCTGCATCCTCCAGATCGAAAGGCAACAGTCCATACCAACCATCGACGCTCAGTTTGCCGAAGGTGATCAGGAATTATTTGCTGTTGTTTCAGAAGCGACATGGCATGAGCGGTCGGGTGGGCGCGACATGCGGCGAGCGCCGCACGCGCACCCCGCCTCCGTTGCTATCGCGCTCTCGCTTTTGCTGCGTCTCGTCAACGCCGGTAAGTCTAATTTTCGTTTAAGTTGACGAATTCTAAGATGGTCAAGTCGGACACTGGCTGCAGGAATAATCCACAAGTTCATAGGCATTAAACAGGCAATGGAGCGAGCTATGCTTGGAATTTCTCTCAGGAATAAAATCAGAAATGATGCTGACATGTTTCACCGGATCAGCAAGTTAAAGTGGGCTGGTGAAGTATGTCGCAGATCCGATAACAGTTAAAGCAGAGGCATCAGTCTGGAGTGGAGAGCTGGTCTTTGGTCAGCGTAGTGTAGAAAACCTAGCAAAACTCATTAAGTTAAGCGTATTTCGTTTTCTCAAATGCTACTAACTTGGTAGGGAAAATACAAGTCCGAATGAAAGATAGTAAAGGTGTTCCTTTTCAATTCGTATTTGCAACGGGTTTTCAAATTAGCATAATCAAATATTCATTGAATTACAAAATGCAATCCGAGTATCTTGGGTTTTTTGTACGTTTCCTATATTCTCCGTGTTTTTCTGAAACTTTTTCTGTATCGTTGAAGCGTAGGTAATACTTAAGTATTTATTTGATCTGCGGTAGTACATATATATATTCAAAAGCGATTTTACAAATTTATGTGAACTCATTTACTTAAGATACCTATTTTGTTCTAATATGATTATTATGAGTACTTCAACTTTCAATCACAGAGAAACTCTTTTTAGCTTAAAAGTTGTAACTTAAAAACATTGTCCTATTGAAAAGAATACCTACTCAAATTTCCGTAATATCACCTAAATTGTCCTTAAATTGAAAAAGTTAAAACTGCTAAGAGTATGATTTCGTAGAAAAATAGACGAGATATAATAAAGTAGAGGCATACGGACAATATGTAATCTATCCTATTTTTTATGTCATGAGCGTACGAATCGGTCGGTCCACTCACAGTTATCATCAGGATAACTGTTAACCCCGCCTGTGACAAATGCAGTGTTGAAAAAAATTAAAAAGTAGGTTGTCATTGTTTTCCGTCAACACAGTCTTGACGGAAAATGACTACAATGACTACCCAAAGCCCGTCACCAGAGACGACAAATATTAGGACTTTTATACCCGATAATTTTACTACTCGTAGCTACAATGCCCTCATCCCGAAACACAGAAATGCAAAACACCCCTATTATTGGCATCAGCTCTAATGTTAATATTGACAATGTGTTGAATTTTTGGTAACCGAAATGTTTATCCACAAGAAATTTGATCACGTAGCGATAACAAAGCTCATAATTTTCATAACCCAGCCATTTGAATATGGTAGAGGGGGATTTTTAGGCGAATTGATATTCATGTCAGCACAAAATCTGAGTGCATTAACGATATAAATGCTAATATTTTAGGTGGAGTTTGGAAAATTGTGAATTTGTATTCTATTTGGAGGATTTTGTTTTAATGTATGTTTGATTTAAGCCACGGGGGTCTATTAAGCAAGTTAACAAAGCATACCCGTATTCTGATTCAAAAATAGTAGGTCTTAATTGACGAAATGCTAAGGATAAGAATTTGCGCGAAGCTATTATAAGGGAGGGGCCCCAGTCTACTTTGCAGATCTCTAGACTACCGCATCGGCACATGGAGCATCCTGCCCAATAATTAATGCTCTGGCAAGCGCCAACACAGTACATTGCTGATATATATCGCTATGTTAATAATAAATAAATAAATATAAATATCCACTGACATTCACACAGCGCCATCTAGCCCCAAGTTAAGCGTTTTGTAAATACATACATATCATACATAGAAAACACCCAGACCATTACAAACAGACATGTTCATGCACCAAATGTTTGTACTGCCGGGAATCGAACCCAGAACCCTTGGTTGCAGTCGACCTCTCAACCGCAACACAAATGGGTCGTCAATAATACTATGATTAAGGCCATCTAAATATTGTGTTGAAATCTTTAAGTTTAAATAACCGTAAAACTCAATTGAAGAATGTCGTGATAAGAGATGTTATCACGGAAAAAATGTAATGTTAATTGTATGAGGTCTACAGTCAATTCAAAAAGAAGTCACGCTATGCGAGTGCTAAGGAAGGCATCATTTTACGGTAAGTAAAACCAATTGGGGTAAGAAATATTCTCCGATGAATGAATCCATTATCAATATTAAGAAAAGTCAAACTGTTTTCGATTCTCGACAATACTAAATACTAATTTCACTAAACACCAGTTTGTAGAACGTCGGTGGCTCAGTGGTGTGGACTGTCGCCTTCCTACGGGAGAGCTGAGGTTCAAATCCCGACACGAACAATGTATGTTCGAATTTTCGAAAAATATATGTACGTTATCCGACGCTCTTACGGTGAAGGAAAACATCGTGAGGAAACCTACATGCACGCCTGCGAAGAGACTCGAAGGTTGTGTGTGAAGTCGTCCAATCCGCACTGGCCCGCGTGGACGACTAAAGCCTAATCACCCTATACGGGAAGGCTCATGCCCCTCGGTGGGGACGTTTAATGAGCTGATGATGATGATGACTCAGTTGTAAACAAACGATATAGTTCGTATATACCTTAGTATTAACACGATGTTTTTATTACCATAATGTTATACCGGGATAGTAAATCGACGTCTATCGACAGAGCTATGTGATGCCGCTCACACTAGTTTAATGTGAGTACAAAAATCAATACGACTAATTACTTCTAAGCCTACTATCTCACACCCACACACGTAAGTTTGATATTGATTTGACATGAAGTTAATGTGTTTACATATATTTTAGTTTAAAGTATGGGTTAAATTACCGGTATTTCAACTCTGCTATTGGGTTAAAATTTGTTTTCAAGCAATTTTTTTTCAGCCGTTATACAAAAAGTTCTTTTGACTTAAACAATGAACCTCTTACAAATTAAATATATAAGGATATTAAAACTGAATATGAGTCAACTCAGCAATATTAAAGGTATTAAATACATATATAACGCCGATTTTCGTAAATTCCGGAACGAGGATATCCGTAGGAGAACTAGGTGTACGACATAGCTCAAAGGATAAGCAATTGAAGTGGCTGGGCAGGGCACTGGTGCGTGAACGACGTTCGATGGGGCGGAAAGTTTCTCGATGGCGTTTACGTAACTGAAAACAAAGCGTAGGCCGACCCCAACAGATGGACGGATGACTTGGTTAAGGTGGCGGGCAGCAGATGATGTAAACTGCTAGGGATCGGCCCGCGTGAAATCATTAGGAGGCCTTCGTTCAAGTGACATTTTAGGCTGTATTGACGATGATGTTCCGGGGACACCTAAGGAAATGGAGTAAAATAGTTTGATTAAGATTATAAGAGTGAATGTCGAAAATGAATGACGACGTGCGATAAAGTATTTGATAAATTTATTGGATATATACTTTGTACTAGTAATAATGTATAAAACTTAGTTATTTGATGAAACATTTTTATTTAGGCGCGTTTCACTATTCGGCAGGTGGTATTACAAGCAGTGGTTATTTTTTGTTTCAAAATAAAATGCTTGAACCCCTTGTGCGCCCATTGAACGCAGAAAATCCAGACACAATAGAAAATCTATTGTCTGGCGCTTTAAGGCGTCATTGGCGGCCAAAGAGTTAATTGTTGTTAAAAGTTTTATTATATGGTAATTGTCAGCCTATATCATCTGACTATAGGAACTCGTAGTAGGCCTATCATATAACGTAGCTATGGGGAGATTAGGCTATAACCATGGAAACAATGCTGATTGCTAAATGTAAATAACTACTATCATGTGATTATAGACAGGGCCAACGAATTTACGAACCCTCCGAACCACGGAATAAGATTTCTTTTCGGACAATCAGGTTATTCAGCCAGCATTGTGCCAAGCAAACGACCAGGGTGACAATTTATTAAATGCTTGATAGAAGTTCTTTATAAGGAACATACTATTATATCGTAACACTATAATTTGCCTAGTGAAATAATTTCACAACGTGAGATTGTTTCAAAAAAATAACAAAGTTAGTAGAATTGTTTATGAACCTAATAGCTAACAAGGCGTATTCGGTTTTCAGTTTAATTGCCTCTAAATATATACAGTCTTGATTAAATCATACGAAAAGACTATAATCATTGGTCGTTTGCACGCAACTTCCCCTTTCAGATTTAACTCATTTGATGAAATAAATGTGAGAAACTCAATCAATGCAAGTTAAATGTTACTTAGTACCACGCTGTTGCCTCATTATAGTTTTTATCATATTACACCAGCCGTTTAATAATCTTCTAAAGATCTTCTAGAAATCTTCAAAGATGCAAATTATTAAAATCAATTCCTGATGCCAATCCTAAGAACATCGAAATATTAAAATAAATAATATTTATTTATTATATCAATAATCATTTAATAAACTAAAAAACGAATTGTATGAAAAAAAGCAGTTACAATCTTATGTAAGTCTTACATTGATTATTTTTCATTTAAAAAATTTGTATATACAACATAATTTTATAATTTATTATCTATTTCTTAGGGTAACAAATAGTTTTTCGCTAATAACATATTTCTTAATAACCTGTTTATCGAGACATGACTACTTGCTCTTGAATTGTTGCCCAAACATCCATTAAATCACGTTTTGTCATTCAAATCCACTAGATTGAATTTGAAAGTTAGTGAAATTCAATTATTACTTGAAATTTGTAAATAAACTGCTGTAATTGCTTCTTGATTAGTTTTGACTCTTAAACAAATTAAGTTTTATCCAAGCAATAAATCTCGCGACGAAGTTAAAAAGTTTCAAAGGCATTGTACAACAAAATAAAACGTCCTCATTTTAGGTAATAGACTCGTACTAATATTACTAATGTTTTCATTGAGATAATAATAAAAGAAACTTAATGTTAAAGTACCTAAGAATCTATTAATAATTCTAAAAAAAAAATCGCGTTGGGGGACCGCTCCTAATTATTTCTTTCTTATCTACGATATTTTTCATATCAAGTTCAGTCCCCCAACGCGACGTTTTTTTTTAGAATTATTAAATAGATTCTTAGGTACTTTAACATTAAGTTTCTTTTATTATTTTTTACTTTTTAAAGGGAAATTACTTAAGTTATTGTGTCGGGGGTTTTTTAAATTTTTAATTTAATTTTAATTTCATACTTTTTATAGGTAGGTTAGGTTAAGTTAGATTTTAGTATATTATAATTTACTTACTACAATTTAAGGTCAAGCTCGTTCGCTATTTTACTTATTAATTACTAGTTTTTCTTACTATAAATAGGCTAAAGGTAACATTGTTACTGATTCCAAGTATATTTGCAGTCCCCACTTTCACTCCTCACAACTTTTAAACGGCTTAACCGATTTTCATCAAACATGTCTAAGAACACTCGCACATAAGTCACCTTTAATACAAAAAAAACAAAATTGAAATCACTGCATGCGTTCGGGAGTTATGATGCCACAGACAGACAGATACACAGACAGACAGACAGACAGACAACACTTATAACACCCCTCTTTTTGCGTCGGGGGTTAATAAATATTTGTTAATAGGCCTGTACCTGTGTGGTACCTCTATTTATCAGAAGCCTATTCTATTAGCAACCACTTAAGTTTCAGTGATCAAGCAATATAGCATTTAAATGCTGATGATAAATCTTTACCTGCATGGTGCGTCTTAATGAATAATGTTTCAGCGACTGGTGAAACATATTGGACTAACTATCAGGATTGCGGTCCTTCTTATATAGTTGTAGTGGCTGATTTCTGGAAATTATCCAATGATCTTCATTGATGGCTTAATGTTCAGTGCTAAACATAAAACATCCTAAAAGATATTGTTAGATTGTCTAAGGGATGGTATACTATGCAGTGTAATGCTTGTTGGGAAGTTCCGTATATTTAAAACAGCCAAGCGCAAGACGATTATTCCATACTTTAGAGGGCACATAAAGCCGTCAATTCTGTTTCGGTGTCCTACAGTGGGTTATTTTAGGCTGATTAATTATGAGAAGTAATGATTGTTTCGTAGCTCCAGTAAATGTTCACCATATATTCAGTATAGTGGCAACAGGAACATCATATATTTTTCGCCCACCAATCTGCATTGGGTTCGGTGTTTAATAACGGCCCAGTCTTCAGGCGTACACAATACAGGTTTCAGAGATATCTCTCTGTAAAGTATGTTTTATGAGGCCTATAGTGGGTCCTTATAAATTGACATTGAGGATGATGATCTAATAAGCCCTCTATCTTCCAGGTTCAATGGGACCCGGTGTGCCAGAGAACATAACCGTGACATTTCTCAACCCGACCACGGTCAAAGTATCGTGGTCAACCACGGCGGACTTGGTGGAGAAGTATGACGTCACATACAAGCCCTCCGACGCGAGGTGAGTGAACGCTTTCTTATCTTTCCAAGAGCTTATACGCCTTTGTTTGCGAATATCATTTGCTAATTAAATGAGGTACTTTTAAAGTTATGTTTGTATCGTTGAGTGCGACAGTTATTAAGGGTTGCAAAACGCAATATTTCTTGCCAGAACTATTATGATGGGGCTGTTGCTAATTTAAAGACATATGTATTATAATTTTGGTGGTTTAGCCAATTGCTATTTAACAAACCATTTGTCAATTTTTATTATGCAACAAGGACATCGAAGCAAAATTATTTTTTAATAATAATATTTAAAAGACATACTGACATGTCAACAAGTTAAGTAAAAAACAAAATTCATCTTTTACCAATAATTTGTTTGACTAAATATCAATAACAAAACTTTGGTTAAATAAATTTCTATTTAATTATTGTTCTAATTTAAATATTATTCGTTTATAATAGCGATCGATTATAATGCAATTAATATAATCATCTATAAAATTTCGATTGCTTTTAAATGTTAATTTTTGTACCCATTGCAAACGCTTAAGGTTTGGTTCTGGTTTGGCGCGGAAGTCCAAAACATCGCCACTCCGCATCAAAAAAATTTAGTTAAGGATGTGGTCACAGTTCGAACCGAAATGAAGTCAAAATGCGATGAATTTGATGAACAAGTAAAAGTTTCCGTCGCTTTGCTGGCCGTTACCGCGGCACGTTCGCTTTGCTCGCTCAGCTCTCATGTTGTGGTCAAAGTTATAACTTAACCTAACCGACACAGGTCAAAAAGTCATGTTTTTTATATGAAAATTGAAAATCTGCTTTGGCCCTATTCGTTTAGACTAAGTCCTGTCTTATGTATTTAGACTAAGTAACCACATTATCAAAGGAAAATGGGCAAAAGATTTATTCCATTTAAAATTTACATAAAAAAAAATACTAAAATTCTTTTGCAAATAACATTATGAAGAACATACTTTGTGAGATGTTATGTTTGTGAAATATAAATACATGAAACGTCTATTTGCAAAATGATAACTTTGTATTTTGTTCTTTGCTTACTGTAAATTTGTTTAATAACTGTCGATCAACCGAAGGAGAACTAGGTATTTTGTGTCAGTGTCCAAATAATAGTAAGCACCTACTTTATAAATACAAATGTATTTATTAAGACGGTGATTACTTACTCATTTTACGTCGTAGTAATTCATTAGTTGAATTGAGCTGTGCTAATAATGTTTTACTCGTACTCTAACTTTCTAATTTTCCTTGTTTGTTCTTTACTAGATACTAAAATATTTTATTCAGTTGAGCTTTTCGCATGCATTTTATAAATTGGTGTCAAATCAATTTCTACTTTTGTTTTTTTTTCTATATAAATTATAAAACAAATGATGAGATTATATAAATATGCAAATAGTATGTTTCATGTTTGACACTTCAATTTTGAAGATAGACCCTAGATAACAAGAAAATAAAAAAAAACTAAAAGATAATTTTAGAGTAAAAGATGTTAAAATTATGCATTTTCTTTCATATTATTTTTTGTAGCGTTGAATGGGTAGACTCATGCTCAACATTGGACTGCGGTAGGTTAGACATGAGCAAGAGAGAGATAATGTGTGCTTTTGAATAGTTTAATAAGTGATAAATATGAGTTGCTTTATAGATATAACACTCGTGTAAAGAAATAAATAGAACATAATTTGTGTATGACGATAAAAATGCCAAGCAAGATAATTCCGGTTCATGTGTAATTTATCAAGACAATCTAAAACCTGATCTAATTCAATATTAAAAAAGTTTGTTTGAATTTCATGCGCCTACATGATCGATGGTTAAGTTTATTTCCTTCCCAAATTACATGAAACTGTACAGTCTCACGTACCTTCATCATAATCTTGTTTGAGTCAGTGATTTAACTTTGACACCGTGGGGATTTGGTGGTAGCTTAGTATGAAATTCTGAAACCGAATTACAGTACTTGCAAGTTTTAGATTGAAAATTTAGTGATACTTTGTATTGATAAACATTCGGTTTTGAAGCGTGCACTAGGAACTAGTTCTTTACTTTTACAAACGCAACATTTAGAAATGAAGATGTGGAAAGGATTTTAAACCTGCGTGGGTATCTCAACCTCATGTTTTTTATAACCTGTTCCAAGCAACCAATTTAAAACTCAACGGTTAAAACACAAGGAAATATCCTAATCCATTACAATTTAAGTCTTCTCACAAATAACCAATAAGCCTTAACACATAACTTTGATTTGAATAAACATTTAGGAATACACCACATACATAACTAGAGAAAATACTACCAACTGAATCATAATATCGCAGAGAAACCTGCACATTCAGATAAGGTAGGGCGTGTGTCTGTAATCCTATTGGGGTTTCTATCCCCTGTCAAGCTTCAGGTCTGATAGTAGTAACTGTTATTTAATAGTAGACTTCTGTTATTGAAATAAGTACAGTACTTCAGAAAATGATATAGTGAATAAAGTTTATAGACTATTTAAACCACCATTTTAGGTTCTGAACCACTTCAACTTTTTATTAAGCTAGCTAAATGAAGGGAAACGATAAACGCTGCTTGCATACTTTTTAGTAAATAAATATCTTATTTACCTACTTAATATAAATACTAAACAAACATGTATAACATACAAATGTTTGAATACTTCGTGGATCAAAACCGCGATCTTTTGGTACAGAAGCAGCGTTCTTTACTACTGAGTGAAAGAAGTCGTGCATTTCATTGACGGGCTTACGTCAAAAGTCCCGTTACTTAGTTGGCAAGTTTGGTAATTTGGAGATAGGTTACATAAGTAGGCTGGAAACGAAAATTTGCTCTTGACATCTTTTAGGGCAGCCCTCAAGACCCAGGTGTGACTATAAGGGTCACACAGTTCCTGAAAGCCTATGACAAAGGAGTTTCTGCATTTATTATTTTTACGAGTATATTAAATGATAAACTTACTTGATGGTGAGTAGCATCTGCCTTGGGTAACAAATAACACAATATTTTCTGTCAATGAACACTACCCTGCTCCGTCACCCGAAACGAATGATGTTAAATCTTTTTCATCTAATTTTTCACCAGGTCCTCACCAGTGTCCTCTTTCCGAGTCAATATCTAGCACTGCAGTGGAAAGGTACTTAATGTTCGGTCATATCGTTTGAGCACCAATGTGGTGTGATGCTTAACAAGTCATTAATTACAACAAAGGTGTGTATTGACTTATTAATTATGTATTTCAAAGAAACATTTGTGTTTGAATACGTCTTGGTCGGGAATCCATCTGGGTGTTTTAGACTCCGTACATCCTGCTGATGAAAAGTGTAAACTTATCTTTGTAGCAATTAAATCCCCTGACTTAGGTCACTAACAAATTTTTTTTCTTATATTATTTACTTAAAAAATGTTTTTAAGTAAGTAATCTTATTTACAGCCACGCGAAGGTCTTTTTTCAAATATTTAATCTGGCAACATTCCTGCCCGTTTTGCACTATCGATTCACTACTGAATATGTATTAGCACGTGGCGTACCGAATTGAATATTTAATTTATGAGGGAGCTTTAAATAGGATAACACCTTACCGGGCCGGATTCGTGGAACATGACTTAGGAATATATTACATAGAAACAAAGCCTACGTATTTCTCACATGAGTGCAGGTTTTATTAAAAGCTAATTAATATGAATTTATTTTATATATTTTTAGTTTCGAAAGTTTTGCCAAATATTTAGAGCCCTGCCCTGCATTGGGATGTAATAGGTAGGGGTGTCGGTGGCTTCATTGGTGCGGAGTGCTGCCTTTCGATCTGGAGCAAATCAAGCCACGTATCAATATGTTAACGAATTTTCGCAATAATATGAAGGTTATCAGACACTCTTACGGTGAAGGAAAACATCGTGAGAAACCTGCGAATGCCTGCAAAGAGATTCAAAAGTTGTGCGTGAAATCGGCCAATCTGCACTGGACCTGTGTGGACTATTAAGACCTATACACTCTTTACGGGTAGGTTCGTGACCCTCGTTGGGACGTATAATGAGGTGATGATGAAGCAGATTGTTTGTACCATAGTATACGTAAAGTATACTTAATACGTTTAATAAATAAATAATTCACTATATATTGTGTATAAGAAAGTAAGTAATATTGCACTCGTACTTGGAACGATCATTTAACATGCTGTCGCGTATATTTTACAACCTAGGTACCGATTTTTCGAATTCAACCTAGCATAGTGACACTAGAGAATAAAGACGCGCAACTTTATTATTGAATGTACTCAGATCTAGCAAGTGCTCCGATTGTATCGTTAAAATCGCATTAGAATTATAAAAACTCATGGTTTCTTTTAGTAGTAAATATTAGAATTATTGTTTCTTTCTCGTCTTGACTATGTCCAAACTGAAGTTCTCATCTCAAACTGAAAGGCAAACAGCCTTACACACACATCTCACACAGTACTCACCTATTAGATTCAGATTATAATTAAATAATTATTTTAAACTAAATTCTGTATTCTATTGGAAATTGGTTTCTCTGGGTTTTGTGAGTAACAAAACTGGTCTACTCTTAGAACTCAAGGGTCTTCTTGTCTGCGGGTATTGCTTATTTGTTAGTTTTTTCGTACATAAATTCAATACGACACATGGACTAAGAAACGAGTAATATTTATGTCGTCAAAATTACTGTAGATACACTAAACTTAATACTAAACTACTAAATGTACTATAGGAAACCTGTGTTTTACTATCGGACCAGAGTTCCTAACAAATAAATTGAAAACAGCATTTTCATTTTCTGCCAAGAATATTACAAGTTATGCTTGACTTGTAGCGAATATCTTTACGTACATTCACATACATGTGTTCACGCTTGGCCAAACATAGCACGGCAATCCAATTTACAATTGAAGACGCAATCGAGCTTACGCGAGGAATCTGCAGTACGAGGAAAATTTTGTTTGTTGGGTCAACTTCCATCTTGGATTTAACCTTCAGATAATCGTGTTACGTAGTAATAACAAGGCATATCATAATTCGAAATACGACTACGATGCAAATGAAAATTATTGCAGTTAGCTCTTTGTTTTTCTTTTTAATTACAAAATATTATATCAAGTCCCTACAACTTTTGAAAGGCACATTAAGATATATTTTATTTGTTTATTTATAACAATGAAGATTGGTAGATGTTGCAGAATTCCCCCTTTAAGCACTCGATGGGACTGCAAGCCAATTACTAACTTAAACCAAAACAGTGTTAGTAGGTATTAAAAAAATAAAATTAACGAAGTTAACCTAAATACTATCTATGCTCTATAACATTCTACTGGCTGTGACCAAACCGCGTGGGAAATAAAACTTTTTTTACAGTTCCTCACAAAAACTGGAACTGCGATCCGTTTGTGGACCTACACTGGGTTGAATATTTTTAATATCTGCCGCGTGCTATGGGCGTGTTTGACGGCCGTGAACCAACAGGAACATGAAGTTTTTTTCTATACAGGAAAATAACGAGCCCGTCACCTAATAGAAATTTGTGTTTTTATGTGCAATAAATAAATCTACCTATCTATATAATATACTCAACGTAACTTCAAACTCTATGAATAGTCAACCTCTGTTTATTTATTTTGCTTCGAACGTAGGTAACATTTTGACTTGGCAAACACATTTAATAATTCCCACCGCAATGTAATCCGTCCGAATGGAAACCGTGATTCGACAAATGCACGCATTGTGTGCCGTTGGCAGGTATGTTTGTCCGAATTTCCGGGACTTCGGCCGCCATTGTACGCGATTCTTTGTTGCGTACTAGCAATGCGGGATTTTATTAAATTATTCTTTGGGTTTCGGAATACAAACTTATAGCAATATTTTTTATATGATATTTCAAGTATATATTAATTATATGTTATTGAACACCTACGCATCTACATGGTCAAATATCTTGAATGTGTGTTCTAATTATATTTATTATATATGCTATGGTATTATAGTAAAGGTAATGTCAATGTACTCCTTAGAAACTACCATGAGAACCACTGTGTATCATTTCACGTGATCACGATCCTCAGTATTAACTAATATGACTGAAATGAGAGAAGTATATTTATAAGTCTTTTCAGTGCCTCGTAAGCCAGAAGTGGGATAGTGATCGCAAAAGTAAAGCTATAGGCGCTTTTTGAATAATGAAAGTACATCTAACGTGTTGTGAGGGAAACGACCATAGACAAAACAAAGGGAAATAAAATTCAAATAAAGCTAGTGGAAAATATTTCACGTATCCCATAACGAGCGCTCAATCACCATTACCCTTGGGTACAAATAACATCAAGCTTCCTCAATAACGGAATGGACGATATAAGAGTTAGGTTTGAGTGGCCGAAATACTTTTGTTGCTACAATATGCGATGTTCCGAACGTAAATCACATTTCATTAACTCGCGCGAAGAAATATGAGAAATCTTTTTTGTATTCATGTATTAGAAATGGGTCTCTATAAGAAGTTGTTTCAGCACCTTATACACGGGGCATTACAAGTCAAACCATTTGATATTTTTATTCATCCTTTACAATCCGAGAAAAATCATATTTTCTCGTTTAGAACAAAGTTCACAAAAGATTTCATAAAAAAAATATTACAATAATGTTTCTTTAGTATGAGAGAGCCAAGTTTCGGCACGAGTGTGTCTTCTCAAAAACCTTGGCTTTACGGAAATGTGTCGAAATGTCAGTTTGTTAGTAAGTAAGGATACGAGACGTTCTAAATGCCCTTTCCCTGTCCCTCTACATTTTCCACCCCAGTTTTAGAGGTCAGAAACGCCCTTACAGCTTATTAGCCTAAAATTACGTCTAAATAAGGATTTTTGATTCTTGTGTTCATGATGACGAACCATTTTTCAAATTCAGATTGTTCAGATATTTTCAAAGTACTGTTTTTACAAATATGCGAGTGCTTCAGAAATATATTTAATCAAATTCCATCCTTTGCAAAGATTCTGAAGTTTAAGTGTATTTAAATTTAAAGTAGCCACTTTATCTTAACAGCGATAATGTAATTAGATACTGAAGTAGGATTACATTTACGTTTGATCTTAATATTAGATGGAAATCAAATTTAGTTTATTCAATGGAATTTTAAAATAACCATATCTATTTAAGTAAGAGTTTAGTATAAGGGTCTCTAGCGTAGACCTTCAAAGATCTACGCAATCCTCACAGGCTGTACTGAAAATGAATTTGGATGTGGAGTTGGGATCCAAAAGAGGTATGTTGAACCTCTTAGAACCCCATTCATGATTCCCAATTTCATATGTACTTACTAGCCAGTAAAAAGGTTTTATTTAATTTAAAACATGTTCTAATGAAATAAATCACACTGGCGCTTGGACGAATAGAAATAATAGTATTCTGTCATCGGTTGAATACGGGTTCCGAATATTTAACACCCTTTTAGAAGATCACCGTTCAACAGAGCGATGGCGAATTGATTTAGGTACTTCTTTATGCATGGCTGTTGATTTTATTACGTTACTTTTGGAGCTTTAAAATTTAATTGATTTTAAGGATTTTAACTTAAATAAGCGATTTTCATTTTGTTTGTCTCAGGTGAGAATTATGATACAGCAATTTCCTCTTTTACGTTATTTTCGAAATGACTTTAGACAATTTAGGCCGAGACCACCCACACGGGCCAAATGTGGATTGGTGGGTGCTAACAACCACTATCCTCAAAACAGAAGCTGATGCTCACAGCTAACGTTCATTTCGAATCATGAAGGGCGTTGATATAATTTTTTGTAACCTATTCGTTCACGGACCATTATGATAGTTAATTGATGTGGTTGATCGTCCATCGAACGTAACTGAGAACTATTTTAGTTATAGGTACTCCTACAAATACAACAGTTTCAGTATACTTACTGTAAATATTTAATTATTTTAAGTAGTACAGTAGTAGGTATACATACAATTTTAACTTTTGTCTAGAATCGATATCAGAGCTACCTGAATTCGAATTTCGAAAAAGGTGGTTTTCCGGAAGGTGATTTATTGTGCCGTCTTACAACAATGCTATAATGAGCAACTTTATGCTTGAGGAACTGCATGAAAATCTATGTTAACTTCTCAGATAAAAATCATTTAATTTGGGAAACATACAATAAAATTAATCAAAGCCTTTGAAATTACATCTAAGCACTCTAGCACTTTTTCATTTTGCTGCTTGGAACAATGCACCTTTTTTGTCGACCGTGATGGCAGTGATTACGTTGTTTTCGTACAGAAAGTTAAACGAAAAATAAAACGATGTAGATCAAATGAGAAATGGCATTACTGATACATTTCCTGCGGAACGCCTACGTTGTTTCGCAGAAAGTACACTTTATTTGTTTTTGACAAATTAATTTATGAGACATCAATAATATTTATAGGTTAAATGGAAAAAGTATCTGAAGTTTTTCTTAAACAAAACACAAATTAAAAAAATCGTTGATTAACTTAAAATCTCGATAACTGATAAGACTTTATTATTCATTGTGTCATGCCGAACTGATGGTAAAATAAAAGACAAATTCACATTATAATTGACGATACAAAACTTAGTAAGTCAGTTAAAGATGTATTTTGAGTTTGATAACATACGAATGCCATACTCGTAAGGAGGCATTACCAAAAACATCAACTTTAATAAAACTTAATTCTGCATTATAAACATTAGAATTTGTAAAGATATACTATATTTGCAGCTACAAGTTGTCAACTTTATCGTTTCATCTAGGTAATTAAATTTCCTAGTCAACTGTTAATATTTATCAGCCTTAGGCCATGAAACAAGGAAATATTTTAAAATAAAATTACTATTATTATTGAATGGGCGAGATTACATAAGATGTTTTTATGTAATAGGGGGCTCATCTGATGGTAAACAACAGGTCGCACACACTTTTAGTACTAAAGGGCATAAAAATGCAATGTCGGTCTTGTAATATTATATATAAAGATTATTTTTATATAAAAAACAATGTCTGCTTCGACAGTTAATCTGGAGGTAAGTTACAACATTTACAACCTACGCCTAATAATACACCTCGGGAAAGACATCATAATAAATAGAGATTAAAGTGCAGTTGCAAAATTGTGATGTATGGACGCTGACTGTCTGACGTCCGCGTGTCAGCTATTCCAAAAGCATAATTGTAATGTGTTTTATCATCATATTTTAAATTTAATTGTTAATTAGAAATAGAATAAAGAAATTATTTGAACTATTTAATTGCACTGAAGCTTTATAATTAAGATACACATATTCTAAGGATTTTTGTTGTTCCTAAATATATTTCTTAGATACAAAATTAACTATAACATTGAGATAACGACCTCCTTTTTTTATTGTTTCTTATTCTAACTTAGACTACTGGCCACATTTGAAAATGTATATCAGGACTGGTCGTAAAGTACCTATGCAATAATTACGTATTTATATATTTATGAACTGAGCAATTAAAATGCTAATATATTGTAAGTAAAACATATGTCATGTTAAAAGCTATTGAAATGAAGTGAATTAAGCGTTATTACAATTAAACTACAATTTCAAAATCAGAAATAAGTAATATTTAAAAACAAAGTTGATAAACATTGAAAATTCAATTACAATTTAAAATTACAGAGAATATTTATGTGACTTGTTTACATTAGGTGGTATAAAGCAAAACAAGCACTGAAAACACCGGCTTCTCTGTTACACCGTAGCCTTAGCTCTATTAGTTTAGCCCTTCCTCTTCACTCTTCCATCACACTTCAGCTTGCCAATAGAAACCCGCGAAATTGACTCATTGCGCGTTAGTTACAGAGTGGTGTTGGAGGTGGCGGGTAACTCTGACGCAGTCATCCTGAGCGGGTTGGAGGCTGACACACAGTACCAGGTCACCGTGGCTGCACTTTGGGGCGGCCATAAGTATAGGAGCAGACCTATTGTCTTCCGCACGCTGGGTAAGTTCAGTCTTTACTTTTTTAATATATTACTGTATTGAGTAGTTCTTGCAATGAATTTTCTTCAAATGAAATTTTTGACATTAATTGCTGATGAACATTACAATAACGGGGAGTTAGAGAACACAGAATGTTTTTGAAAGTTCCCAAATTTAAGTAATTTCTTATGTTGATTTTGTATTGGCTCATTTGTTGTATTTTAATTGTTTAGTTTTATTAAGCATTCGGGTGTTCTTTTCTATAAAATCTTTATTTGTGAGGACCTATAATTGGCTACCTGTTGTTATTTGTGTATATTTTTGTGTTTCGTTGCTGTTGGTCCTCCTATGAAATAAATAACACTTAGAAAACGATATGTATAGATACTGATCGGCCTATCGGTAGTAGAGATGATTTTCGAGTTCAACTTTTAATAGTCAAACTATCGACAGTTCGGCATGTCTGGTAACGAGCCTAAGGTCATCAAGGAGTCAGGCTCGGACTGAGGCTGCGTGTGTTGCATGAAGGGTTACCTAGTATACATTTGGAGAGGGAAACGAGCCGATAGGAGCTGTTAACGCGAATAACGATTGAGCAAATCTATAAGGGTCCCAATGATGTTTCTAGCTGTAAATCCTTTTTAAGTATTCTGAATGTTTGGTTTACTGCGGTGGCGATTGTGCCAATCACAATTATTACAGTTATTGAATACATTCCGGTATATTTTCTTAAAATTAAAATAATCCTTCAAATATCTTTTATGATGCTACTTAAAATACAATCTTGAGAATACTCAAGTTCCTAGTAAGGTATAATATAAGCTGCAAAATAGTGTCGTTTCATGTTATGTGCAGTCGCGTGAGCCACATAATACTCAGGTTTACTGAACGACTTCATTATCTGCAGAGAGTGCTTGCACTTTACAGACTCGGGTTAGCTTCGCATTGTGATCTTAAGCATAAGTATATACTAAAATACCCATTATCATAATAAAATCAGTCATTTTAAAAATATATTAATGTATATATATATATATATATATATATGTAGAATGCTAGATCATTAAATGTTGTGAAAACTAAAGAGATATCGAAATCAAGAAAAACCGAATAGATTACCGTTAAAATAAGTATATTCGTTCTTAGCTAAAATCAACTTTTCAAGTTACAATGTTTAATAGGCAAACATATATAATTTTATTTCGTATGGAATAATTTTTAAATATAAAACAAAACAACCTTCCTTCAAGCGTAGCGTTGAACGTCTTCCGGCCCGATGGACCGACGACTTGCAAAACGGTCACTGGTGGAGGCTGGATAAGAAAAGCGGAGGACTGGGATATCTAACGCAAAATGGGGGAGACCTATGTCCAGCAGCGGACTGCGATAGGTTGAAGAAAACCCTTTCTTAATTTCTTCTAACTTTTGTATTACATTTCGATGGAAGTATGTATTTCTCACTCCAACGGTTTTATGACGAAAGTCTATACAATGCATGAAAATAACAACAAGGAAATCTTCAAACAAAAATATAATCACTAACACTTTGTTAGAACAAATACAGCGATTGCTTCTAGAATAAATTTTATAAGTATCATCATCATCATCAGTTCATCAAACGTCTCCACCAAGGGGCAAGACCTACCCATGGCGGATGTATAGGCCTTAGTCGTCCACGCGGGCACAGTGCGGGTTGGGTGACTTCACGTACAACCTTTTGCCGGCGTGCGCAGGTTTCCTCACGCTGTTTTCCTTCACCGTAAGACTGTCGGATAACGTACATATGATTTCGAAAATTAGAAAACACATTGGTACGTGGCGGGATGTATAAGTATAGTTAACTTAAAACATCCGTCTTCATGTTTAATTGAGAAGACTTACAGCGTTCATTCTTTTACCTAGAAGACAAGACATACTGGAACAAAGTGCTTAGATTCTCATTTATTTCGCGTAAAGCAAAAGTGGTTCTCTCTGTTGCCAGCGTCTGTATTTCAGGGCTCATATAACTCAACTCTTTTCAAATGAAATGTCAACAAGCCACTTTTGAGCAAGCTTGATTCGTCTTCACCCAATATTTTCCGTTCAGACAACGTAACATTTTTAATAAAAAAAAGATTCCGCCATTTTGAGCCATCACTCAAAGAGAGCCGCAAAATCCATCTCTTGATGTTGTTTATTGTATGGAATCCCATGTGATGAAAGTAATTGAAATTTGACTGCTATTACAATACCTATTATATTCAAGGTGCATTTGGAAAGAAAGAAAAAATACCCGTGAGAAAACAGTAGACATAATAATGCTTTCACTAGGCACGGTTCAAATTCGTTTATTTTAGAGCAACATCTCTCAATTGTCCAGAACTTTACCACTTTATTTGGCCTCCCCTGTTATTCTCGTGCAGTGACTTTTAGTGTAGGATTTCGTTAATTGTTCAGAAGGCAGTACTAAATCAATACATAAAAACAATTTTTTGAATTAAAAATAAAATGATCACAATAAGTTTTGGACTTGATGAATAATCATGATGTAATTTAATGTATTGTGTTGTATGTATATGCTTTACATTAAAACAACATCATTGTTATTTATGCCTAAGACGTCAACTGTTGAATAAAGGCTTCTTGCAATGCTCGCCATTTGTGCCGTTTAGAAATAACATGCACCGGGCTGTTCCCAGTGACTTTTATTACGTCATCAGTCCAATATGTTTCAGTATCCACTTGGGAACTTTTCTGTTCCATCTTCCATTGATTTTTTTTGGGATATGTGGCCTGCCTACCCATTTTTACATCAGCTTGGTGACCCAGGCTACTATCTCATGCCTTTAACGTATCTACGTATCTTAATCGATCTCGTAAAGAAACCCCGAGCATCGCGCTTTCCATTGCTCACTGAGTGACTTGGAACCCTTTTTAAATAAATATAAATAAAAAATATCAACATTTAAACATTGTGTAGTGTTTTACTGTATATATGTTTGAATCCTAGATGTGAACGAACTTTAAACAATATTACCTACTGAATTTTATAGAATCGCGTGCCTCATCCCGCCGTTAATGGAATAGGATAGACATGCAAGTTCCTCATTAACGTAGGAACCGGATTTGGGTGATATTTGTTAATGAAGAGTTGTGATTTAAAAGATGGCAGTAAAAATCATGTGTCGAATGGTGATTCTATTATAACCTTTTCTACTATTTACCTATACAGTGTGTGTACTGAACTGGTAACTCGGCTAATTAATAAATTGTTAATCAAAGTACGTATATATAAAATGTATTTTAATTCTTGTAAAAGAACGACCCATTTGGTGTAACGGTTGAGACGTTGGCTTCTACAAACATTTGTGTGCATGACCATGTGTGTATGTATTTTCTGTGTATAATATGTATGTATTTAAAAAAAAAGTATATATAAGTATATTTAACCGTTGTTTAGTATCCTTTATACAGGCTTCGGCTTAGTTTGGGGATAGGTGGCGCTGTGTGAATGTCTATGGATATTTATTTAAAAACTAGCTTTTGCCCGCGGCTTCGCCCGCGTTAAATTCGGGATGACAAAATTATTCTGTTTTCGTTACCAGGAAAGTGGAGCCATCCACTTGGTAACAAAAATAGAATAATTTCAACACTGCTTCTTCTTTTTCTTATTTAAGGCTTTAAGGGCCGGTTTGTAAAAACTTCAATATGCAAGATTTATTGTTCATGACAAATAGCCATCATACTTATTTTTAGTTTTCTACCTTGTAAACTGTTTAAACTTGTAGAGAAAATTATGTATTCATATATATCACTAAACATAGAAATCCCCCGCCCCAGTTTAAAAGTTTTAGAGTCCATTTCCAAAAACGGATCCCCCTCCCCCAATTTAAAAGGTTTCGGGTCAATTTTGGGGATATATAACTATACATAGGCTTCCCCCACACCTTTAAAGGTTTGGGGTCTATTTAAAAAAAACATATATATACATATACACCACTAATTACATATATATTTATATATATTATATCAGTATTAAGGTTTTTGGGTAAAATAACTGAATATATATATATATATATATATATACACATATATATATTCAAGGTTACCGTCTATCAACATACCACCATACTTCCTTTCCTATTTGAAGGGTTTGGGGGTGGATTTTTGAAAAAAAATATGCCATATTCTTTCGTTTCTGACATATAGTTCGCATACCAAATTTCAGCGTCGTACTACAAAAATTGCGGAATGTTCCATACAGACTTCCAACCCCCATTCGAGGGGGTGGGGCGTGAAAACGGGACAAAAAGTAGCCTAAAACCTATTCTAGGTTACCTACAATCACATACCAAGTTCAATAAAATCTATCTTAAGACTGCGAAAAAATCGGATATGATACTTCCTTCCCTATTTGAAGGGTTTGGGGGTGGATTTTTGAAAAAAAATATGACATATTCTTTCGTTTCTGACATATAGTCCGCATACCAAATTTCAGCGTCGTACTACCAAAATTGCAGGATGTTCCATACAAACTTCCAACCCCCATTTTAGGGGAGTGGGGGGTGAAAACGGGACAAAAAGTAGCCTAAAACCTATTCTAGGTTACCTACTATCAACATACCAAGTTTCAATAAAATCCGTTCAGCCGTTTGGGCGTGAAAGCGTAACAAACAGACAGACAGACAGAGATACTTTCACATTTATAATATTAGTATGGATGATGTATGGATTCGTTCATTACCCATGCGTTTACTCAAGAGCACAGACTAACATGAGCGACGAATACGTCTGGAACTTTTTTTTGTACATCAAATTATTAAGGTTTCTATAACAGTCGGCAAAAACTTTAGTGAGATACATTACATGATGAATTATTGATACTTGTTATATATTTAACCTACGTTGAAATAAGATGAACATAATTTTACCTACTATTTTATAAAATCATTATAAAAAAATAACCAGTGCTTTAGGAATGTATAATAATTACTGCTTTAAACTTTTATAAATGTCAGCGTATAGTAAAAAGTATGTAATTTTCATATTCATAACATCAAAAGACAGTGTTAAGAGGTCGGAGCGAGGTAGGTTTGAAGGGCATGTGTTAGAAAATAAATAAGTTCTGCGGCTGCGGTTACACTTTGAAGCATAAGTTAGATACTTTAAGTTTTTGCTTTATGTAAAGCCTTTTTTGTATACTTTTTATAACAGCAAACGACTCCGGAGTCCCAAATGTGATATAATATGTAGCTGTGAAATATTAAATATAATTTTATTTTTGTATAACTAATCCAGTAGATTTTTTTTAAATAAGTATTTTTAGAAAGTCAAAACCACGCGGTATGTTATCTATAAAAAAAGCTACTGCAAAAATCTCTCTCTTCAACGTATCGTAGTCCAGTGCTGGACATAGGACTCCCCCATATTGCGCCAGATATCCTGGTCCTTCGCTTTCCTTATCCAGCCTCCACCAGCGACCAATTTCTATATGCTATGTTTTGTTATTGGTCAATTATAGGTTCTAGGCTCGGGTCTTTATGATCTGATCAATAAGTTTACTGTCGGTGTGAATCCCATTAGTGTCAACTAATTACGTTCCTTAACCCTTAAATAATGGGGTATTATTGTGAAAAGTGTTCTTTTATCGTTAATTTAAAAACATTAACATAAGTTGTTGGTATCTAACCTAGTCCAATGCTTTTACCGAATAAATACGGAGTAAAATGAAAAATCAATATCTTATACGTAATGATGTATAAACTGACGTAATCACACACGGCTTACTCCCACATTAAACATGTAAAACTCTCCGTTAATATTAAATTTACTCCATTATGGAAACAGTTTTATAACCAATGTAATTGAATTTTGATTATTCTCGTGTGATTATTTGAAAAGCCATACTCATAGAGGGTTTTAATTTGATTGCAAATCCATTTTGATGTCAATATAATCCCACCAAAAACATTCTGTAAAAAATCTAGCCAAGTCTCGATGGAGCTGCTTGATTATCTTTAAAAAGTAATGAAATCAAGACAAAGACGTGCCAAGTCTAAGGTTCCTTACTGCAATTAATTAATTATTATGGTTAATGTTGTGTGACTTGGCCGTTGAAAAGTACACAAGGATACAAAACTAGGTGCTTCATGACACCATTGCACCAATCTGTCGCCAGAACCGCTACCCATTGACGGTACAAATTTGCCACTTGGAAAACGGTGATTCAATAGCCCATCGATTGTAGGCTTGATAAAGCCACTAACGTATAAAGAATGTTCAACGGCCAAGTCACACAACATTAACCATAATAATTAATTAATTGCAGTAAGGAACCTTAGACTTGGCACGTCTTTGTCTTGATTTCATTACTTTTTAGAGATAATCAAGCAGCTCCATCGAGACTTGGCTAGATTTTTTACAGAATGTTTTTGGTGGGATTTCTTCTTTTTGTAGAAACTTGAAAGGAATATTAGACGACCCATTGGGTGTAATGGTTGAAACGTCGGCTACTACACCAAGGGTTCCGGGTTCGATCCCGGGCAGTACCTAAATATTTGTGTGCACCAACATGTCTGTTTGTATTGGTCTAGCGCGCTCGACTTGGCGGGGACTACCGTGCCCCCGATTTTTGACATCGGATGAAGCGGCCCACCATGTTAAATATATATTGTTTAAAGGCGGTATGTCAATCTCTTATAGTTTGGCTGGGCTCTTTTGTTATCTAAGCAGGGTCACCAGGTACTCCAGATCTTCGATTATCCAAGTTATTATAGTTTTCCCTTTATGTAACCATTAAACCCTGACTCTGTACCAAATTTCAGCTCTGTGAGTTAATGGGAAGTACTAGTTCTATTTTGATGATTTTGTTATCTAAGCAGGGTCACCAGGTACTCCAGATCTTCGATTTTCGAAGTTTTCATAGTTTTCCCTTTATGTAGACATTAAACCCTAACTCTGTACCGAATTTCAGCTTTCTGAGTTAATGGGAAGTACTAGTTCTATTTTGATGATCATGAGTGAGTGAGTGAGTGTCTGTCGAAAATGCGAAACTTTGCTTTCGCTTAACGTCGGAACTAAATGACCTACAGACTTGAAATTTTGGATTATATCTTACTAGATGACGAAAATTTCAGCGCTCTGGTTTTATCCAAAGGTTCTCAAATCGGGGCCTGAAAATGCGGCGAAATGGATCCTGTAAAGGATGGTACGGCAGTGTTTGCTTCGCGCTCGACTTGGCGGGGGCACTGCCGTGCCCCCAGATAACATTGTAAAAATCGCCTTAGGCATTTGAGGTTTTCTTTCTCTCTCTTCAACCTATTGCCGGGAAAAAAAAATATATAATGAATACATATATCATACTATTTTTATACTGAATAAACCATGTATTAAGTATACCTTAGAGCGGCGATTTTTTGAAACGGTCCCCTCTTTTCAATAAGCTCCGAATACTAAATTGAGGTCATAGTAAACGTACCAACTGCTATTTTTGAAGGTATCATTTTTAGTATAGAATACTGCTACGCATTGAGTGTATACTTTGCTAGTGAGTAATAATTAGCTGTCTTTGCATTAAGGCGACTTTATTACGGTGCCATAAAAATGTTACACATTTTATTTATAACTCTTTAAGAAATCACCCCAATCAAAATATTTTAGGGAAAGTATGGGTAACATATCAAAATACGTTAGAAATCTAGACATAGAATATCGTGTAAACTTAGCGACCTCTCATAAACCCGGTATGTACACTGGGTGTACACCTGTTGCGTGCAATGTCGTGCGTGCGTCAAGAACCCGATTCCCAATAGACTGCGATGGCAAATAGCGTGTCTGTTCATGCCCTAGTTATGAGCGTTGTTAGCCGTGACATCGATTGGGACGAACTAAAATATTTTTTGTGTTACTAAAGTTGTACATATTATATTCTGGATTTTTTAAATATGTTTTTACCTCAGCTTAGTTTATACTTTAGATTTTATTATCTGAACATTTTCAGATGGTCTCCTATGGTGTGCTTTCATTTAATTACCTTTTTAATTACAATTTAACGATTGGTACATATTTTACTTTGCAAAATTTTATTTTTGTATGACATGAAAATGGCTCGAATTTTATTTTCGGAAATAAAGTGACCAACGCCAGCTGGAGTTTTTATGTTGTGTAAGGCTTTTCTTAAACTAGATAGATTAAGCAATATATTAAACGCCAATATACGTCAATGCCACCTTAAAGCGTCAGAAACTATAGCTTTTATTTTTACGATCAGATCACATAAACCTAAATAAAAATGTGTGTAACAAAATATTTAAAAAAATAAGCATATATCTTTATGATGAACAATGAACAATTTACTTACAAGCTAGTGGCCTTAAGAAGTGTTTTTATGGTAGTACTGTCATATTTCTGTGTTATTTTCAAATCAATCAGTTGTTTTTCCGTTTACATAATTACTGTATATACGTTATATTTCGTACAGACGCTAAATATTTTGGTATCAACCACTACCGAAGCAATTCACCTTTAGGCGTCAATGAACTTGTAATTAACATTCAAAGGGAACGGGAAATATTCTAAGTTCAAACGTTTGTAGTAAGCCCTTTAAACGGAAACCATTAATTTGTATCCTGTAAATGACGATAAGGTAACGCAGGTCTGTGCAATGTTTTGACTAAAATTGGAAATAGTAAAGAATTAACGGACGAACTCGTGGACCACGAGATCCCACGAATTTTAAAAATAACTTCTTTGGTAAAAATTGGTTACCAAAGAAGTTGTTTTTAACCGTTTCACCGCCATTGACGCCTTAATGCGCCAGACACAATAGACTTTCAATTATGTCTGGATTCCCGACGTTTAATGGGTTAAAATAGTTGACTTGACAAAACAAAATGCAACGACAGTTATAAAACAAAAGTTGAAATGAAAATTATTTTATTCTGAAAATGTTCAAACCTTCCAAAATATATTACAGATTGGGATTAAGCGTAATCAACTTAAAAGAGGTTCATAATAACATACCTACATAGATTAATAATGAAATTCCATTAACCTTTAATCGTGTTCGCAAGACGTTCAGAAAATCATAACATTATTATCTCAACTTTCAACTGAGCGCTCAAAGCGATCTACTAATGATATCATTTAACTTGTGATCTGTACTACATGATCACTTGCTAGTTAGCTTCACATCTAATCGCTAATTTGGATAGTTATTCTCTTGTTATACATTATTTTTAACGTCAACGGATCATTGCAAGTCAAATTAATTTCAATACAGATTAACAGGAAGACAAAAGATACGTGACGACTAAGTTTAATGAGTTTCGACAAGCTTGTAATTCAGTGTATAAATCGTGAAAATGTAAGACAATACGACGTTCTCTTCAACCGTTCGCAGTCCACTGTTGGACATAGGTCTCCCCCATTTTGCGCCAGATATCCCGATCCTCCGCTTTTCTCATAAACAGTTACCTAAAAAACGAGTGAATTATGTCTTTGGAAGAAGTCAGAGTAATACCAGGTACAACATGGCCCACTTATAGTCAATTCTCATTTAAATAATGCATATGATCCTCTTAGATTACTCATGAATATCAAAGCGGTATTCTTTCGACTACGCCCACATTAGTCACCTATTGAGGTTCCAATTAATTTATTAAAATGTTTCGTGTATGCACATAATGATGTATGATGATGACCTTTGACGTATATCCTTTGACAAGCTGCTAACCTAAATCATTTCCATCCTCTTTCATTATACAATTCACCTATGAATTTCTCATTCTTATCTTTAGTATATGAGCATACCTCTTTATTATAATATCAACTGACTTTAATTTGACAGCTTGTAGATGAAGAATTTGTAAAGTCGAATTGAATGTTAAGGAGGCGAGAAAACGACCGCAATTGGTTTGAATGTCTAATGAGAGCGAGTTAAATTGCGTCCTGAGAAAGGTAACTCAAGAAAGGGAAAACTGCCAGGTAAATGAAGAGGAATTTTGGGCTTATTAATCTTTCCCTAAATAGGGAGTTATGTGCGTTTTTATGAACGCTCCTTAATTTGAGGAAAATAATTCTTAATTAAAACGCCGAAATGCCAAACAATATCAAATTGTTGGTGAATTTGGGTAAAAGCGTGTTTTCAAATTATATTTTATTGGAATGATTAGGTTGCGTCTTATTTTTTTTTATATTCTAGTAAATAATGGCTGGTTTAAGTCCCGTCGATACTGCCTTGACGCTGGGTCTCTCATACCTAATAATTTTACTACAGCCCTCTTCCCGAAATACAGGATAATTTTTATTATGTTTAAGAAAGTATTTTTCATTAACCTGAATACCTAATCAGTCATATTATTTAGAAGATGAGACTCACTTTATCAGCATTCATTTAGCGTCCCACTAAAAGATCAGAATTTCACAAACAGTTGGGCTATGGGGGTTACACATTAATGAAATGTTGAAAAAGGTGTATGGCAACTTACAAGTTACTTCAGCAACTTAAAAAATAGCCTATAATCTATAATAGTACATCTAGACAAATAAGTGTATTCATGTGTAGCTTTCTCCTCTTTTTGGTGCTAAAAATCACACCACGTACGAGTACTTGACATAAGAAAGGTAACAGTAAAAAAACTTATCATTTCCCTAAAGGCTTCCTATTCGGACACAAAGTGTCACCCTGTCACCTTTACCTATCCTCGCTAACAATTTACGGCGGAAATTCCATTTCATTCGGCTTTTGGGTACTGGGGTGTGAAGATCTCATTATATTTTAGTGTTCACTACCTTTTGGCGTTGCGCTGCACGCTGGCACAATGCTGGCAAAGATCCAGACGTTTGCCTCACCACATTTGATCTTCCGGATGCACGGTTATATGCGCATCTGGACTGAAAAGCTTATTCTGGAAGAATTCTTTTACAAATCCACACGTCGGATAAACTTGTTTGTACGTTGGACTGAACTCAACACACAAATTCATTGCGTTTTATTGTGTTTACAAGGCGATCATGTATTAAAATATTTCTTGAATTAAAAGTCTCGAAATATTTTCATAAGGTAGCTGATGAGTTTACTTAGCTTAAGTCCAGGTGTGGTTATACGTGTTATATTTACCTGCGAAACACTGAGTATAAGTGTGACTGCGTGGATACCTCAGTCGCACCCACTTTCTCCTGCCATAACCCACCGCACTTATTTTAATGTGATCGCACCTATGTAAGTTGACCTTTTAACTACTTTATTTGTATATGCTTGATATATCCGACAGCAGTGGTAAAATGGTTGACAATTTGCTATATTTTTTTTTCGGGTATACTTTACACTGTTCGCCTTCAGAATCGAACCTCGGTTTAGGGCGTCGCATGGTCGTCGCATTTGTTTATGTTTAGCAGATTTGTAGAAGAGATTATGTAGGAGAGAAAAGCAACAGTACGTGGCGGTTACGTGAGTAGGGACTGCGATACGCGTTCTGTGCTATTATGGTAATTGTTATTATTTCAGTATAATGTAAACTGTTGTTTAAAACTGCCATGATTAACATGGTTTTAAATTTCCGCACCTAAATTTAGTTTAAAGTTGTTACTGATTATTATACAACTATTCACATAACATAAACAAAGTATCTATATAACAGTACGGTAAGTAACAAGGCGTTAATATAAATTGAAATGCCAAGGCATTGAATCACAGCACTGTCGTGCTATATTGTGCTCGGTATAGTGTGTATTGGAGCCGTTAATCTTGTAAGGACAATTTGCTTTAAGTGATTAAACCGACGGATACAGAGGGTGATCTCTATTTACATTACTTTCCTATAGCTTGTGTATTCAAACTATTGTTTAAAGATATTTTTAGGTGCCCTTAATTCTATTAATCTTCAGTGTGAATCAAGCACATTATTAAAAAATGGTATAGTATCGAAGTATGGCCCTCCCACATTACAATCAAGAAAACCATTGGATCCCATTACGTAGTCTGTTATTGGTATTCGCTCCATTTCTTTAAGTCAGAAAAACAAGGCTGTCCTGGTGATAAAAAAAACGGAAGCTCTAGCAACTCGCCAGTTGGATATAGGAAAACATAGAATTATAGGTACAGGTAAAAGTGACTAAACAGATGCTGTTCGTATCCTTCAAGGTGAGTACTTATGGTCACGTAAGCAGACGGGTGACGTTCCTATATACTAAATACACATGAACATATACTACAGCTTATATAGGCTACAATGATCTTAAAGCTGGATCACATTGTACTTGCTAACGTATTACGTAAATTACTACGTATCAATAAGTCGTGGTATCCGGTAAATTTATTAATTGTGAGCCTTTCATCTCATGTTCTTTTTTTGTTATAAGTATACAGGACGCTCACCTGATAGTAAGTGATACGCCTAACCATGACAGAGCGGCATTAAAGGAGACCAACAACTGTTAGACAGTTATTTATCCTCCATCAATGCCGCACTGCGCACGATATCCGAGACGACAGATGTTAGGTCTCTTATACCCAGTAATTTCACATTGGCTTCATCTCGAAATACAAAAGTGCATAACACTTTTGTTACACGGGACGATATCTGGTAGTACGTACCCAGATGACTCAGTATCGAGTGTTAATAACCCTGGAACAAAACTCTCCACTAACGATAGATTTGCTATTGCTTTTCTTTCGATAGCTATCAAGTTTTTCTGCTAAAATTGGGGCTGCATAAAGGCGTGTGAATGTCTGTTTGTATGATATTTATTTATTTATAGCATACTCGTATAAAGTAATGACTGATATTCCAAGGACAACCTTGTACGCGGTCTCCCTCATGTTAAACTTAAGACGATGGCTCAAATATATAATACAAAAAATATATAATAAGGGTATAAGAGACCAAACATCTGTCGTGTGAGGTGATAGGCAGAGCGTGTTGGTGGAAAACTAATGACTACTTACCGGTATACATTTCTTTCAAAACTGCTTGAGTCATGGTCCATTTGAGCCATGGTCCATTTGACGACCCATTTGGTGTTGCGGTTGAGAGGTCGGCCGCAACACTAAGGGTTCCGGGTTCGATCCCCGGGCAGTACAAACATTTGTGTGCATGAACATGTCTGTTTGTAATGGTCTGGGTGTTTTCTATGTATAATATGTATGTATTTACAAAAAAAAGTATACATGTATGTTTATCCGTTGTTTAGTACCCATAATACAGGCTTTACGCTTAACTTGGGGCTAGATGGCGCTGTGTGATTGTCAGTAGATATTTATTTATTTATGGTCAGTCGTATCACTTACCACCAGGTGAGCGCACTGATCATCCCGTTCATTCATGACAAAAAAACACAAACTAGAATTTTGCTTCCGGATTCACAACAATATCTATTATGTAGCAGTATATTTGCGGAGAAATATATCAGAATACTCGCGCTTTGTGGAGTGAGTCGAGTGCTTTGACCGATTTCTAAAATTGGACTCGACATTTAGTTTATTAGGTTTTTGTGTGCTGCAGTCTGGCCAGGTCATTAGTGCTCTTAAATTAGCATTGGATTTCTGCATTAGACTTTAAAGTGGACCAGTTTGTAGAGCCGATCCATTTTTCATGATTAAGCTTATTAGAGGAATGTAAAATAGGAGTTTTAAGCTTGCAACGTAATAAACATAAGACTATATACTCTTATTATATACATGACAAAAACGAGCTCGTTAATAAAATTAGATTATCTTTTAAACTAATTAGTTTAAAAGATATTCTAAGTTTAGAAGAGAGCTTCTGAAAATAGGGAAGGAAGGTCCAATGTTATCCGTGGAATCAGATTTTTGTAATTGCAAAGTTGTCATTTTTATAACATGAAACAAGTCTCACTTGGCTTCTATTTTTTTGGGCTTTGCTTCGCGGTATTTATTTAAAATCATACTAGAGACCTTAATATAGGCAGAACCAAAATTAAATTTTATTCATTACTCATAAAACAGTTTGACCTAGTTCAACAGACATTGTTTGACCCCAGATCGCACCCAAAAGTACATTTGTTCATAGAATTGTCTACATACTGCTACACTCACCTAATAGATAAAAGTGTTTTTCATTTTGTAGTTGGATAGTGTTCGTACTTTTTATTTGATTTTTTTTAATATGAGTATATAGTCGACAATACGTTTATTAAGTAACTGTTTTGCAATGCCTTCGCTCATACGTCAAAAGATAGCGTATCTTTTAGTGTATAACATATGTAAAAACCGTTATTAGCTGTAAGTTATAATTTTGTTATGTTAATTACACTTCTAAGAGCTGTGGATTTTGAATAAATATAAAATAAATTGGATTTTCTATTCCCATCTCTTATTTCTAAAAGATTCTGCAGTCCACTACTAGACATAGGTCTCTCTCGTTCTCGCTCTCTCTCGCTTTTTTCATCCAGCCTCCACCAGTGATTTTTCACAAGTCTTCGGTCCATCGGGCCCGAGGGCGACCAATGCTAATTTTGCCAAGACGCGGCTCCACTCTAGAACTTGTCTGCTCCATAGGCCATATGTGCTGTGACATAACGTGAATGG
Source organism: Leucinodes orbonalis (assembly GCA_019425675.1). Taxonomy (NCBI): domain Eukaryota; kingdom Metazoa; phylum Arthropoda; class Insecta; order Lepidoptera; family Crambidae; genus Leucinodes; species Leucinodes orbonalis. Next base: position 179,054 of record PQWD01009975.1, on the reverse strand, counting down.
GATCTATACGTATAACGTGACGTATCTTTAACGTTATCTGTACATAATGAATAAAACTTTAATCTCTGAACTTTAATCTCGTTAGAAAACAAAGTACCAAGTCCTTCAACTCCGGTAAAGAAACTTTTGCATGAATCTTGTGGAAACTTGCGAACCATTCCGCGAGAAAAATGTCATTCTTATGCATTTTCTAGTTTAAATATTTTACCAATATGAGACTAACTTTTAAGAATCGAGTTTACAGAAAGCTTCTTGGATTTCACCATTTTTTATTAGTTTTATTTTTGCTGTGACTGAACAAATAACCTGTATATATGGAATTCAATTACCTTAAAAGCTAAAGCTATGTTATTTATAAAACACATCGTGTTTCAAATATCACTATTAAAATCCTTACAACAATTGTAGATCATTCCTTCCGAAAGCATATTATGTGGGATCAAAGCTAACCGAAAAGAAAAGAATGAATGTTAAGTCTTTGTATGAGATACGCGCAGCAAATTCAGTGATTATATTATTAGCTATGAATTTTTATTCATACTGAAAAAAGATTTTATAAAGGATTTATTTTATATATAAAAATATCACTCTCATAGCGCAATTTCCTTCCGGCCATCTTTGGATCGACGACAAGAAATTGAAAACATATTTTTCGGGAACATCGTACATAATACTCGTAGAGTAAAATGTCATGTGTACGAAAGTCAAATTAAAATCTTAATGAAATGCTCTAATCATGTAGAAAAAGTATTATAAAAGAAGTGTCACAATTATTGTCTCTACAAAATACATATATTATAATTGTTACGTTGTTATGTGTATCCTTAATATGCGTGTCTGTAGTTTTTATTTAATCAAAAGTTTCACATAACATTCCATATGATATTCATTATCAACAAAATCTCTTCACTTTTATACATCTCTCTACGACATGAAATAATCCCTCAGTTAATATGTAACAAACATTACTCATATAAGACGATATGAAACTTCGTAATAAAACCACCCTTCAATATGGATTCTGACGGAAAAATATTAAGTATATAGAAGCATTTGGACCAAAAATGAGAATCAACATGTTATTGAGGCGACGATATTATCTTGCTAAGAAACCTGTTGCCTTTTGGCAAATATCCAATAAGGATTCAAGGAAACGCTATGAATTTGCTCGTAAGTAGTATTTACGGTAAGAAATGTCGCCAGATTTATCACCCGCTTAATATAGTATTTGAATGTAAGAAAAGTACAACAATAAATTATTTATCAAATAATATTTTTACATAATTTTTGAACAATACATTTTTAACAAGGATTAAAACTGTTCGAGTTATCTTTATTTAGGAAACATTAAACCTTACATGTATTCATTGTTTACGACGATATTTTTTTTCCAACTAAGAGATTAATGCAATGGCTTTGTTTTGAATATTATTTACATTATATAAAGATTAATAACATTACAGATACATCCATCCAGCGCATGCTAGTATCGTGTCTATTTGCACTATCACTGTCAATGATATGAATATGATAATAAATTTGTGCTTGTTCTAGTATTCATGTATTATTATTGTATATTAAGTATCGAATACGAAAAAAACTGAGCTAGTAAACTTTTCAACATTTTGAAAAAATATATAAACACATAATGACACAAAATTAATGTAGAAAAAAATTGCATTTTGACTCCCATATCCAAGTGAGCTAAAATGTAAACAACCGTTGCATAAGTACTTGCCACGTAAATATTCGTCAGTCCAGCCCTCAAAATACCCTTAACCGAGTTATTTCAAGTTCTACACAATATATTTTTTATACTCATACCCGGTAATTTTACTAGCTACAGTGCCGTCATCCCGCAACAAAAAAGTGGTAAACTTCTGTTTTTACGGGACGAAATCTGGTTCTGTTTCCGGTCTGGCGGATTTAAACCATCCTTCGATGGTACCTACCTAGACGACACAGACCTTACAATTGATCTCTTCTTTTGTCTACAGAGCCCCCGCGGACGTCACCGCAACAGGACGGGGGGTTAGCGGGCACGCCACGCTCCTCCGTGGCCCCTCCCGATCCATCTCCAACGTTCCCCACGGTAATGTATGCTTTTACAGCTCAATCGAGAAAGTTAGATATTATTTAGCGGAACAAAATCAACTGGACTATTAAAAGAAATTAAATCCATGAAAATTCACCCGGCTTCATATAGACATACTTGACCAAAAGGCTTATACAAATGCTTGCACTGCACGGGGATTGAATCCGGATCCTCTACTATAATAACTCTAATTTTGAATATTACACCGGATCGGTCGTCAGCGGCTTTGTTGCAATCAGCCTACTTATTAAAGAATAGAGTATGTTTGATGTGCTAAATCGGGGAAGCGGTAGGTCTGTGAAAATATCATAAACATATGAGAAATACACTCCTAAACAGTCAGATATCTTTGTAATATTAGTATGATTTAATTGTTTGTCATAATCTTCAAATATTTTTAAAAACGTACGTGGAGATGCAGTTCAAAAACCTTTGGATACATCAGTTTCCAATTCCGTTTATGGAATTGTAACATTTAAAATTAATCATATTTTAATATAATTTTATTTGGGTTACATTGTAAAGGGTGTATAGCGATTGCTTTTGTGCCAACATAACATTTAATTTATATATTTACTTTTATAATATAATTAACATATAAACAAGAAACTAAAAAAGGTGCCCCAAATCGATGTCCCTGGTCTGTCACATGAATATCATAAAACTAACAACATGCCCTCGTCGTATGGCTATACTTAACCTATCTACTCGCCTGTTTATCATAGTATATGCCTTTCTATCATAAATAATATTTGTTTCATACAGATACGAGGGGGTTGAGATAGGCATCGTAGTGTTGGTGCTTATAGTGTGGATCGGTGCAATTGCACTATTCTTCAATAGATGGGGCAAGATTAGAATGCTCCTTCCATACCAGCCAGATTATAAACAGGAACAGTTAAAGGTAGGTGTAGACAAATCATGACTTTATTAAATAAAATGTATCTGAACGTATTTGCATCAGTTTATTAGGAATAATATGTTTCTATAATTTACAATCAGATCAATTGATGAGTATCCAGCTTATTTTCATAATGAATTCAATAGTTTTGTAGTTGCATTAATATGACCAAAATAACATTTAACACATTCGCGGACAGTATACAAGTCAGTTTCGATAATTTATTGTTGTGAAGTCTACAAGCGCTTACTCTCCAAGAATGTGTTAAGAAGGTATCACTTAAAATATGAATATGTAAATTTTAATGAGCTTGCATTTAAAGCTAGCTAATGTTTGAAACGTTTCCAAAGTTAATAATAATTTTGGCAGGTGGATCAGTGTCCCTCCCATATACCAACGCCGATATAGGATAAAAAATATGGTGTGTTCAATACATGTAATCCTCTTTGCTATCGCCTAGCCAATAAAATGACTATGCTTCAATATACTCCTAAATTTTAATATAATCCTTCATTAATACCTAACTAAAACATTATTCTTCTATTCCTTGTAATTTGAATCTAGCTACTAAGTAATACAAAAGTGTATCTTCTAGTCCATGGTAGAATTAGCAACCTGTAAAAAACAGTAGATATCTATTATACGGGTACTAATAAGTAATACTAATAAGCTATCCCAAGTTGGTTGTTGCCTGTCCATTAGCATTCGGCTTGTTAACATATTGTAATTAGAATTTTTGTTCCAAATTGATATATATGGGTGGCTGTAAAGTTCAATTTTCGTTAATCGTTTTATTCAGGTGCCGGGCAGCAGTGCATTGGCGGCTGCGGCAGCAGGTGGCACGTGTGGTGCGCATTCAGCACCATCTGCATGCTCGGTAAACATATTTTTATTTAGTTATTAATTAAGCGATTCAAGCGCTAAATCAGAATGTTCAGTAAAATCTGATTCAGCACTTGAACCGCTTTTCCCATTCATCGTCTTCACATTTCCTTCTTTCATTCTCTACAGACATTTTAAAAGTTTGTACTCAGTTAAGAAGTTACATTTGTGAGAAGTAGCTGTAAATTTTATTTATTAGTGTACAGGGCGACTGACTTGTTCGAAACTTTAACTTATAGGTACAAATAAGTGACAATGACTTAACATTCTTGATAATATTTTTATTAATTTGGTTTTTAAGTTACCAATGTCCATATATTCAGTTAAAGGGAATTTAGTACCTATGTTTTTCACTTTTTAACAAGTAGTAATGTAAAGCTAAGCAAATTTATTATAAATGGATGTGATGATCCATGCGCATAACCACAAATATTAATATTCTAGCGATTTTTCAGAGACTATTAATAACGCGTTTTACTTTGGTTGTTTTTACAAATAAAGGTTTACCAAAAGCAACGTAGCGTGATAAAAAGTGATAACAATTTCAAATAATTGCCGCAGTATTACCATTTTATCAAATTCCGTTCATGTGACATACCATAGATTATTTCTTGACATTATAATTGTTCATGTTGTGTTACAAAAATGTTCATAATTAGTATAAATATGCAAAACCTATAACTACAACAATCATGCTTTATGAAAGATTTTTATCACTAGGCAAAAGCGTCGTTAATGACATTGACCTAGAATTATAAGTTTAGGTTTAATGTTGGTAAACATGATATTTATTATAGAAATCAGAACTTTTCTCTGTATTTACTCTGATACCTCAAGGTAAGACAGTAAATTTATTTGAGCTTGCAGTAACTGAAACAATGGTGGCGTGATTCCGCTAAGCCGCATTGCAGCACCACCAAGGTCGCGAAAAATCCTGCAGCTTGTAAGGTGCGTTCCACTTGGATTGCCAGCAACCTTGGGTTTATTCAATCAATGAGTTAAAGTTAGGAGTTTTCAGCGAACGAAATTGAAAATAATAAACGAAAGATTTATCTTAATGAATACAAAAATATTTATTTTATATAATTGTATTTGGAAAACTTACAGAATATACATTTTCAGGTTAATAACTTTAGTAAATTTCTTAATACTTTAACAGTATTCGCATAAAAATATCACAGAAAATTAGTGGAAACAGACAGGAACGATACATAAACAGAGGTTACAGAAAAATAATAGCTTTTTCTTATAATATTTAAATAAGAAAAAGCTTACAAAGTGTGAGGAATTTGGTTCATATTTGACATTACTGCCATGGCATTTTCTAAAATGTTTAGTTATTAGTCTCAATCGGTTCACTAAGTGGAACGCACCAGATATAAGACTATATTTAGATACCATTGTGGCAGTTAATGACTTTTACTGATGGAATGATTGCAATTCTGATAGCACTCGGCAATGCGACGTAACCGCTCGATATGTAAATGCAACTCATAAATTACGAATTATTAAAACGGAATTCGCATAAAACCCTAAAGGTAAACGTGTCCGTTCTTGAATAAATTCTTTGCAGGTATACTAGTTACATTCTTCAGATAAGTATTTGCTTTGACTTTCAGCTGTAGGTACTTTGGACATGCGTTCATACTACTATGTACATATTTATGTTACTAAACCTGAAACAGCAATGAATGACAGTGCACGATATTTAGAAATAGGTTACTAAATAAAATAAATAAATATCCACTGACATTCACACAGCGTCATCTAGCCCTAAGTTAAGCGTGAAGCCTGTATTATGGGTACTAAACAACGGATAAACATATTTATACACATTTTTTTTGTAAATTCACACATATACAAAGAAAACACCCAGACCATTACAAACAGACATGTTCTTGCACACAAATGTTTGTACTGCCCGGGGATTGAACCCGGAACCCTTGGTGTTGCAGTCGACATCTCAACTGCAACACCAAATGGGTCGTCAATACTGAATATAGATTTTTTCAAACGGGCATCAACTAGTTTGATTGATTGTCATGATTTATTCGACAATTTCTATTTCAAAGACTTCCCCGTGGCAGCCATGATAACCACTTAGCCATGATAGTAGAGATACATTTTCCCGTTATTCCATTGGAACTTTTACTTATATAAAATAACTTTCCAGGGTTTTGCATATCAAAATATTCCAATAATGTTTATAATTTTACAACGTCATCAGTATATTTTTAAATTATGTTATTTGTGATAAAGCAAAGAGATAAAAAACATGGTGTTTTGAGCATATGAAATTTGTAATATGATACACATTCGTAATAAGAAGTTCTAGTCCAACTGTCAATTGTGTGTGTCTTGGTAGTAGATTATGTGATTCCAATAGTCTCATTCCAAATATCACATATAAAACTACCTACTTTTCACTAAAAGCTTTTGGAGTCATCCTTAGTGCCAGGAAAACGACTAAAAATCCCTGAACTGTCACCATCCGGCGTTTTGTGGGCACTTATTCGGTTTAAACATAAAACTGCCTTTTCTTCGTCTCATGAAGTGTAATTTCATGATCTCCTACGTATGTTGCTTTATATGGTCTAAGTAAAACATGATAGGACCCACAATCGCAGTTGTTCACTTTTAGGGTTGGCAATAATATAAATGTATTATTGAATATGTTAATATTACTCTTGACATTATAAATACTATACTTATAAGACTAATTTGGCCTTATCATTTAAAATTCAAAGATACAGCATTATCCAATCCATAATGTATGTCTGTCTGTTTAGACTGATTCTGACGGGACTTTTATTGGCAGGCGCAGATAGTAGTAGAGATAGATGTTATAAGAAAAAACTAAGACTACATTTACTTCATAAAAAAGTTTTTATATTAGGAGTATAAAGAAATGCGGCGTGCAGCTCATGTCGCGCGAGACCTGGATTAACGCATAGGCTACGTTTTACTGGGAGAATATCTTATACCGTAGTTATTAACGGGGGGTATGGCTTGTTTTATATAAATGTATCAATGGATGTGAAAAGACTCAATTTTATTATTTTTAATCAATGTCGAGTATATAAAAATTAAAATTAATTCGATGTGTTGTTAGTTAAACAATGAATAACAAAGTCGTAAATAGCAAGGAAACCAATTTCCAGTTGATTTAAAAGATAACAAACGCGTTTATTAAATGGTATTTTCTATAGTAATTTTCCAAAGCTACAAACAGACATAAAATTTGCTTATCTAATTTTCTGTGTAATAGCAACCCTATTGGGAACGGATTCATTCTACATTTTACGGATGTGATAAAAACTTGTTGTAAAACTCTTTTTATTCCTTGTTATATTGCGTCACAAAGTTGTTCCTTTCAAATAAAGCAAACGTCGTCATTTGCTCGATTGCTTTTATTTTCTGTTCAGGATTGAATCCATTTTAGCATTGGCAAACCATTTTCAGTGTAAAAGGCTCCAGTTTATAGACTTAAGCAATTAAGCATGGAAACGTTCAAGATGTTTGTGTTGTTGAATGTTTTGAATGAAGACATTTATACATTTATATTGAGTTATTGATTATTCTTTAAAATATCATGGAATTTTAATCATCTTATCCGCCATAATTATTATAACTATACGATGTTTCGAAAGCATTTCTCAAACAATTAATTCATTCAATAATATTTTTGTGTATGTTGTTTTATTCCACTTAGTTAAAAAAGGATGGCTTAAAGCCATCCTTTTTGACAAGGACCACATCACTTTGGTTAAGAAAGATTTTCAATTTATTATAAACTTTTACAAACCTCACATTTCGGTTGTGTATTCTCAGCTAAACGTCATTTAAAAACACATGTCTATCAAATAAGATTTCTTTTTTCACAGTATATATATATATATAGATATATATATTCTTGTATAAATTAGAATTGTAAAATTTAACCATGTTAATCAAAACATGTTTAGCTGAGTCGTGAGATACAGCAGAATATTCACATTTGGTTAAAGTCAGTTTGTTGGGTATGTTTAAGTATGTCCATTATTTACGCTTATTGCCTTAGTAACTTGTTATGTATAACAAAGTAAAAGGTTCCCAAGAAAGCAATTAAGTATTGATAGACGTGTCACAAGCATCTATCGAGAAATAAGCGCGAGTTATTATGACAAAGTCCACGCTAACTATAATGAGCCCATCAATTACAACTTTACCAAAAGTTGGCCACTTGTTAAGGAGTTGTCCAGTTCCCACGACGCAATTAGTGGCCAGAATATTAACAAGCGTACATTTTTATCTACACACGGATATAGAACAAGTTTTGTGGTGGGTTTACTCAAGCAGAGACGACACGACACTTATCGTCATAGCTGTTTGGTAAGGTAAACGACTTGGCTATAAAAAACTATGTAAAATTGCGACGCAGTGGTGTTATATGGCATAGAAAAAACTTATCTTATGTGTAGTGAACATTTTTGTATTTTTACTTATTCAACCTTTCAAGAACGTATAATTTTCTTCAATTTGGAAATTCGATTTACTCATATCCATATGAATAAAATTGGAGTGTCTGTTTGTAATATTTTTTCTTCTTCATGCATAATAAATAAAGGGAACACATACCAAAACAACCTTATTTTAAAACTTTTTTCTGTCTGTTTGTCCTGGGTAATCTCTAAAATATCAGGTCCGATTTGGATGGGATTTTATTGTCGAAAAAACTTTCAATTTAGAAAGTAATGTTGTATCCACGTGGAGGCATGCGTCGCCTGAGCTGAGCGCCTTAACGTGACTCAAAGAAGCGATTTTAAGTTACGTTTTACTGGGAAAAAATATCTGTACCGCGGGTAATACCGCGAGGAAGAGCTAGTAAAAGTATTATTGTTATTTAGTTTTTTTTTATATTTACTGTGGTCACGATATAAAATATGGTGAACTTTATTCGATATCAAACAGTTCTAAAGATTTCAAAAGTGGTTCCCTTAACTTTTTCGTTAAAGTGTCCATGAATAGCGAAATGTCACTAATCTCCAGGCGTTAAATCTTCGTTTGCAAATAATCGTTTCAACCAGCAACCGCTTTCCCATATCTTTACGATCAATCCGTCAGACTGACATGCCAATCAGTCGGAATTTGTGCACTCTCATTATTAATCGCAATCATTAATGACCTGTTGTACCATTAAGCGCCTGAGTACTAACTTTGACCGTTATCCGGTTTTATCCAGTTAATCCTGTTACTGGAGTCGCGACGCGCGGAAAAAATGTAAAAAACCGGATACAAAGCCGGAGTAAGGCCGGTGACAAATGTGACCCGGTTTTTGTGCTTTAATATTGTGCAGCGTATAAAGCGCTTTGCATTTCTTTTTTATATCGTAAGGTAATCAATTTTTGCTTGTTGAATGCGGGTTGCTGGATTGAAGTATTAGTGGTGGGGAATTATTATCAGTTGGTTATTGGAGTAGTCAAAGCTTTTTACGTAATTTGTTTTGCCTTGTGCGGTTGTTTGTTATCATTTATTTATATTTGTAATTTCTATGCAGAATGTGGTAACATAGTGTGATATATTATTGTCTTCATTCATCATTATTATACAAACATACACAACATTTCATAATTCGCTTTGAATAATTTATTGAAGTGACATAGGTAACTCCTCCTCCGTGGGGATAATACCACGGTGACACCGCATAGTGAATGTCCTTTAGTGCGAGTTTTCCGATTTGGTTATTACACTTTTTTTGACAATCAAACAGCGCCATCTATCCCAAACTAAGCATTAGCCTATAATATGAATACTTAACAACAAATAAACATACTTAAACACTATTTGTAAATGCATACAAACATTTAAAAAACCAGACCAGTACAACAGACATGTTCATGCATACAAATGTTTGTACTGCCCGGGGATCGAAATCGGAAACCTTGGTGTAATAGCCGACGTCTCAACCATTACACGAGATGGTTTAATGTGGTTACATTGTGTGATGTATTTTTGTCTGCAGATTTAATAATTCTCTTTTAATGATATTGAAGTTGATAGGATAGGATGATATTGAACTGTCTGTGTGGGGTGACACCGTATAGTGTCATTTTATACATTTTTTTCCGGTTTGGCAAGGACATTGCAGGCTGCATCTCTTTATTTTCCGAAAATAAAGTTCGGAAACATCTTTGGACGGCACGTTAAGCTGTGGATCTCGGCTGTGTGGTACAACTCTGGTCATGGATATGGGTGATAAATGAATGTTAATTAAACATTGAAATTTTATCAAATAAACATGATATAAATTACATACATGATACCTTTGAAGTAGTTGCAAATAAGGGTCATAAACGAGAATTACATTCAAATGTATTCATATCTCAGTAACCAAGAACAGGGTAATGGTAGTAAAAAATTTGATTAGCCCCTAAATGTCTTCTATCAGTACGAAATCCCAATTCCAGTTCAAATGGGTTGTAAAAAAAGGATTCCGGAATCGGCAGGGCAATCTTATTACGGTCGGAGCATTATCTGATGTCTCTATCAGTGATTCAAGGTGCATACATAAATATAGTTAGGTACCTACTTTATCCTTAGATCTCTTATCTTAGCATAAAATGTGTGAATTAACTTATTCGCAACAATTTTTTGTTGCAAAATCTTAATTAATTAAGTAATAAAAAATATCTTCATTATCATCGTTAGCTCATTAAACATCCCCACCTAGAAGCACGAGCCTACCCGTACTATGTAGGCCTTAGTCGTCCACGCATGCCTAGTGCGCGTGCCAGTTTTCTCGCAATGTTTTCCTTTGACATAAGAGCGTCAGTTAACGTTCACATTTTTTCAAAAACAATCGGTACGTGTCCATACCATTGAGCCACCGACGCTCAATGGAAACGCTAAATAAATAAAAAAGTATGGTCCATTTCATTGCGATTGAAAAGATTGCAGTCATAATAAAATATTAAGATCATAGACGGACAATAAACTGGCTCCAGCTAAGCAAACTAAACTAAGTAAGTCTATAGATATCTTCTCACTGCTACGAAGGCCGCCGTAGCACTATGATTTGTAACAGTGAGAACTACGACAGACTCTAGCATCTTAAGAAACAAATAAAATGACAAATCTATTTATGCATCACCGATAGAATAAAAAAAAGGATTCTACTAATGATAATGGTGTGTTAAATATATTTAACTTATTTAAGTTAACTCATGTAAAATTGAATTTCAATCTTCTTACTATGTATATGATGAATCACGTACAATTGTTCACCTCAAGAACCAAGTGCGGAACCAATCATAGAATAACATAGAATGTATGGTGGGATTGTCACATATTTTTTATTGTTTTGGTATTAAAGCGTTTTTGTTTTCATCTAGGGACTTCGAATCGGTACATGTTTTCATTTAGGGGCCTCCGATCGTGTATATAATAAGTGCTGTCATATTGTATTTATATTGAAATTGTAACAAAAAATCCTACCAATGAAGTGCCAAATTCCATATTTCATTTCAACATTGGCAAGAGCAATACGGCTATGCCAGTTTAAGCATTTCTCTTTCATTCGCTTCGCTAATGTTTTAAAGCACAGAGCAAGGGCAGGTTTGGAACTTCGTGTCTTTATAAGGTATTAGTAATTTCAATAATATAGCTAAAGATCATTAATTACTTAAGAAATCTAATACCGATGTTTCTAATTCATGTTCATTTGCGTACGTAAGAATATAGTCCCCGCTGAAAATCATATGCGAGAAGTCGATAAAACCATTAGCTCTTTTACTGGACTCATATTTTAACAGTCTTTCAATCCTTTGTGAATGGTTTCTTTAAAGTAATAAAAATTTTCGATTATGTTTTGTTATTAAATTGCTAATATTGACGCTACTGCGTAATATAAAATAGTAACAATAAGTATCCACAATTAAACTTTGTACGCAACTTTTTAATTGATAATTTTAAATGACATTGAACAGATATAAAAATGCGAACGAAACAAACAGATCTTTCAAATAACGTTAAGTTAATACGTTTGCTTATGATAGATGCACTGTTGAAAAAACGGATAACTCTAAAGAGTTATTTTTTCTTGTTCACGTTGCCATGGTCTGTCATAAAGACGAGAAATTTAGATCACTTATATTCAGTAATTTAGCACCTACAGTCTCTCTTCCAAAACTCAGAGGTTCACAACAATAGTATTTATAAGAGCTTATTCCACTGGATTCTCATAACTAATATATTAAGGAGACACGTTATGTAAGTGCATGTTTCGACATTACATCGACCATTCCGTAAAAGTACGTTAATCAGTTGCAAAATTCTGAATTTCAAATCACAGTATATAACTATTTCACTCAACAAAGCTACACAAAAAGTAACTGTTACGTTGAGGAAATAGGTTACAATAACGTACGAACTTATGTAACAAATTATAAGCGCATTTTATTATAAATCTATCTGGTATGTAAAATAGGTAATTTGTTTTCAAGCTACTCCATATCGTAAGCTCGACGAACTATAAATCCTAATCAGGCATGAGAACCAATTGACCTAAAAAATAAACAGAGATCTGACACTGGATTCTAAATAATCCAGCCCTTTTGTATTTATATTTCATATAGGTTAGAACGGTAAAGTATGATTACATTTTTATGCTGTTTTTTGGCTGTTGAATACAATAATATTATGAAGTATTTACGGGGGTCATTTATATCCAACGGAGAATTTGTATCCATTTATTTATAGCGATGTTGTTTACAAATGCCTTGGAAGAATATTAGCGTACACATAAATATGAAAAGCCATGGAATATTTAGTTTATTTAATATATTTTGATTCACCATATGAGATAGTTACTTATTGATAATATCTGTTATTATAAGGATAAAGTCAATATTTTCTTTTACTGATTTTTGAGGAGAATTTAGTTACTGCAACCCGCCATGCTGAAAAATTAGCGTTTTAACAAGATACAGTTAAAGTAGGTGCAGTTGTTTTAGTTTCCATAAATGGAATACTAAAACTTGATCAAAGAAGTTAAACTTGATTAAAACTATAATTTATTCGATGTAAATATTCGAAAGAAAAGTCTATTAACTTATAATGGCTTAGCTCAATCGAATAGAATAAATAATTGAAATTTGTTTCACTTAATTTCTTTCGGATTTCAAATAATACTATACAATAATTACTGATGCTTGGTTTAGTGATCATAGTATTCGGTTTTAATCGCGTTTGAATCCTAAGGAAAAACTCACAGTTAATTATGGTTCCGAAGTTACGTTTTATGCAGACTTTCTTCTCGGATGATTATACTTCGCCGAAATATTTTGCATTACAAACTAGAGCTTGGAAGGTTCTCGGATTCGAGAGGTTTACTCGTAATGGTCTCGCTTAAGAATTACCCGTTTACTTTATTAATTCCTCATTTTGTTTTACGACTGAATTACAAGCAATGGTATTGTTACGAGCTGGGGTTCCGGATAAATTATTGCCAAACACGAAGAATAACACGGTAACACACTTTATTAATTAACCAATATTAATCACACACAACACTAATTACACTTACACTCGTACTAATTAATCAATTAACGCACGCACTAAAATCCGCAATTAACACTGCACACTATAACACAACACTTTCTGACACACACGTAATAATCACACGTTAACTCTTCACACTGTTATATCACACTCGACGATCCCTTAGATTCGCTGTATCACTCGCTTCTTCCTTGTAGTCGCAGGTATTTCGCTCTTCGTTCGCTCTTGAGTAGAACACAAGACTCCCGCGCACCCGTCGGCCCGCCTTATATACCTGTCCGGCCGCTGAGCTCGAAGCGTCGACGTCATTCTACATAGTTCGCGAATTATCTAGAACATACTAGACTCTTTGCTATTTGACAATTCGCATGTCATACTCTATGGACTGTCTATGGTCTGACGTCACATATAGCCGCCATTTTAATGACATTTTAATTACGTCAATTCGTAACACTGCCCCCTTCCAAGAAATGCTCGTCCCGAGCATTATCTCCATAGAAACGCGCTAATCGATCCACATGAACAATCTTGGATGCTCCTCGTGGGTGCTTGCGTATACGGTACGTGACGTCGTTAATTTTGGTTATAACTTGGTACGGTCCATCCCATTTAGCTTGAAGTTTGGGAGACTTTCCTTTGCTTCGAAGTGGGTTATGTAGCCATACCAATGAACCTTCTTCAAAACCTTGATTGTTTACTCCGATGACTGCTGTTGTTGGGCAGTTGTAATTGCTGCCCTGTCTACATGTTGTTGAGTCCGCCAGGCGTTAATTTGCTTGCGGCAGTTGGAGCGAAGATGGCCTTTGAGCCCACAGGAATAACATCTAGGGATAAATCTCCGCAATATCGACAATCAGCCGTTTCGACGACTTCCCTGATGTGGTGGGTTCTTTGGTCTTGTCGCACTGCTTCCACTTCCAACGCATGGGCCAAGGCGTCCTTTAGCGTAGCGTGGTGTCCAAGTCGCACAGCTGCTCTCACCTCCAAATCCCGTATGCCATCCACAAAGGCCTGCACCAATATCTTCTGAGCTAGTATGGGCTCTGTTCGATATGCTTTACGAACAAGCTTCTCAATCTCCAATCCCCACTGTTGTAAATTCTCACAACGCGCTGGACCCGTTCTTTAAGCTGAGCGCGAAACACATGTTCCAAATGAGCATCACCGAACCTGATTCCAGTGCTTGCACCAACTGTCCATATGTCACATCGTCGCCAAGAGTTTCAAGAACAGACAATGCTTCGCCCCTTAGGCCCAATGTTAGCGCCGTCAGTGCCTGGGATTCCGTCCACGAGTTCATTTTCTTAACCACCCCGAACTGTACTTTGTACGCCGACCAAGACGTTGTCCCATCAAATGGCGGCACTTTAACGCCTTTTGTTGAAGGCGCGCAACCAACGGATAGCGGGCTACCGTTGGTGATCTTTAGCTCCTTCACTTCCTTCTTGAGGTCGGCAATCTCGACGAAAGCTTCCGTAATCCTTTTCTCATGATGGCCGACTTGCTCCCTAATTTCTTGAAGATCCTTCACAAACTTTGTATGGATGTCCTTGATAAGGAGCATTTGTTCTTCTTGTCGACGAGCCTGTTCCTCCTTATCGGCTTGGAGTTGCGCTTGTAACTGTCGAACTTGTTCCTCCTGTCGGCGAGCTTGTTCCTGTAGCAACGCCATCAATGCAGCCATATCGAAAGTGGACGCTGCAGAGGCCGTAGATGGTCCCGCCACACCTTCTGTTGCAGTCGCTGGGCTGCCCGATGTTGGCGACTCTTCAAACCGGCTCCTGTCCATAGCGGCTTGTCGCTGGCTTCTAGTACGAACATCGTCCGTATCTTCCTTCGGTAACACAGGCATAATTTATCCCACTTCTGACACCAAATGTTACGAGCTGGGGGTTCCGGATAAATTATTGCCAAACACGAAGAATAACACGGTAACACACTTTATTAATTAACCAATATTAATCACACACAACACTAATTACACTTACACTCGTACTAATTAATCAATTAACGCACGCACTAAAATCCGCAATTAACACTGCACACTATAACACAACACTTTCCGCACACACACGTAATAATCACACGTTAACTCTTCACACTGTTATATCACACTCGACGATCCCTTAGATATCGCTGTATCACTCGCTTCTTCCTTGTAGTCGCAGGTATTTCGCTCTTCGTTCGCTCTTGAGTAGAACACAAGACTCCCGGCGCACCCGTCGGCCCGCCTTATATACCTGTCCGGCCGCTGAGCTCGAAGCGTCGACGTCATTCTACATAGTTCGCGAATTATCTAGAACATACTAGACTCTTTGCTATTTGACAATTCGCATGTCATACTCTATGGACTGTCTATGGTCTGACGTCACATATTAGCCGCCATTTTAATGACATTTTAATTACGTCAATTCGTAACAGTATTTCAGGCCACTAGAGCCTTTGTATTTGAGCTGTGGTATGTAGGTATGTGTGACTGACTGACTGACTGACTGACTTAGCCCACAAAAAAGACATTAAACCTCAAGTGCATATTCACTTTCAAAACGCATAGTTTAACTAGATTTTATCTTCACTCTTTGAACTGTAGGTAAAACATGCTGCATGAAACGAAACTGCGCTGTCAAATATTTACATCCATTTATTTATCTTTATTGATCTCTAGTCTATTAAACTTGCATAAATTTGTAAGAAATCAACTTTCGATAGTGTTGTGTGTAAGATGTGATTAAAATAAACATTATCGACACAAAATATATCTTTGGATTCTAAAAATAGGAATTTCTAAATGAAATGAAATAAATATTTATTTAACACTCTTCATTACATTGTTTTTAATCCATTGATACAATAGGTCATAATTGGTACATGTTCGATTTCAATAAATGATGTTATTTAATATAAAAATCTAAATCTAAGATTTTATTGTGGTAATTGATACATCAAGCGATAATTTTATAAATAGTTATAGTAACATTGTGTTTACTTATTACGTTTGTTGCTAGAAGGTTATGGTTTTTTGGTAATTTTGCATATAAACTACATAAATATGGTTTTATTATGAAATGCTGCTTTAGTGGGTTACCCTCTACATACAGTAAACAATATTGTTACACGGCATCACTGGGTTCTACAATAAAATTATATCAACCATTTCGCAAGATATATCTCATTTATAATTGAAACCCAATTATCATTAATCATCGTGTCAACACGTCGCAATAAACTTTTTACCCAACTAGCATCCACACACATAGTAAACTTATGCAAGTCGTCGGTGTATCAGTGCAGAGTACGGGACGTGTTCAGAGTGTAAAGACTTTCCAGTGTAACGTAGACACGTTACACTATAGAAAGTCTCTTACATTATTTGATACATCATCATCACCTCATTAAACGTCCCCACTGAGGGGTATGATCCTACCCGTATAGGATGATTATGCCTAAGTCGTACACGCGGGCCCAGTGCGGGTTGACGACTTCACACACAACCTTTCAATATCTCGAAGACGTGCGCAAAGGTTTCCTCACATGTTTTCTTCACCGTAACAGCATCGGGTAACGTACATATAATTTCGGAAAAACAGTTTGGTTCGTGTCGGGATTAGAACCATAGCCCTCCCGGTAGTCGGGCAACAGTCCACACGATTGAGCCACCGACGCTTCTGGTACATATGATATTTTGCTACATATGAAATAGAAAACGGTCCCCAGTTCTTCATCGTGTACATACGAACATCACTATTTTTCACATTCATAGCGGGCGCTCGTAAACGGCAACATCTGTTTATCCGTATTTTGTTGTTTTTCAAACTCACGTAGACAGCATTGGATGAAATCCAAAGAGCGAAATGGATATAAACAATGGCTCCCTGTAATGTTACAAAGCTCTTGTTTATAACCCGTAGTTAAACGTTTACGATTGGTTTCGAATGAGTTTGCGGAAAATAATACTTGCGAACAAAAGCTTGTTGGAACTATACTGTGGCGGAATGTTATTAAATTGTCATAATATGCTGAACAGTTAAGATTTAATACTGTGCTAAAACATTGTACAACAGATATGTATTAATAAATATAAAAACGTGTTTATAAATATTTATATATTTGATTACTCATATTATAAAATAAAATAAAATAAAATTGTCCTTATAGCTTTAGTTATTGTTAATAACCATACTTTTTTGTTTTATTGACAAATTAATATTGTTTAGGAAACATCAATTACTGTCATAAGTTCATTAGTGATTTTACTATATAGCAGGCTCAATACTGTGTTGTTTAGGTATTTATTCCAGTACGAGATAGTGCCAAGTCTTTCGGACACAGGGATTTTGATTTAGGCAGCTATTAAAATTTAATTCGATTAACTAAACTCGCTATGTTATTTATGAGTTTACCAGATACAGCGAACACAGCAAATTTTCCACTGGTCACTAAACATTTTGGCAACAGCTTATCAAATTGCTTACCTCCCAGTGTGACGGGTTGATAAGCTCACGAGTACGGTATTGTTTGTATGAACAATACGCTATGTTAAGTACACAAAGCTGTTGAATGAAATTGCGGAGAGCGTCAGGCTTACGTTATGCTACGAGTATATTGTTTCACTAGCCGGCAGGTTTATGATCTGTGTATTGGAAGGAATAATTTACATAAGCGTATGGTACTTTGAAACTTTTGTATATTTGATGACGAGGGATCATTTTGTAATATAAAAAGATGTTCAAATTATATCCTGCTATAAATAAATATCACGTTATGACAAAAACATAATTATAATAAAACAATGCTAAGAGCAATTACACCTTCACATGTGCAAAAACGATCTACAAACTAAACTCTCGTAGTTTAATTAACCAACTTAAAAAAGGAGGTTACTCAATTCGACCGTTATATTATGAACTGAAAAAAAAGGTTCGTAGCAAAATGGCTTAACCGGAACCCAAACGAAACCTATTCAGAAACACACACTTATTGATTCCTATTTTAGTCTGTCTGTCCGTCCATATGCCACACCCTTATCAGAAACACACACTCACACTCATACAGCAGGGTAGAAAATAATAATTAAAGTATTTCAATTTAGTTTCCTTTTTGTGTACATTTAATGTAATTATATTAAACTTTAAAGGTAAGTTTCCTCAACGTATTTGTTATTTACACTATAAACATTTTTTTTTGCGTGAACTTATTAAATAGCAAAAAATAATAAGCACCATTTTTATATAGTTCGTCTTAACTCTTCAGAAGGAACTTACTATGACCTCAATAAACTAATCAAGCACCTCACACCTTACAACAGGGCACAGATTTAACACGAAGCATCACACTGGCATAGGGCAGAATGAAAACAGAGAGACTTGAAATAGAAATTTTCGGTCCCCTTTCCGACGATCGACATTTGCCTTGTCATAGTCCGTTTAAAAAATGCTTTTATTTCTTTTATGTTTGAAAATAGTATGCATATGTATCTAATTTAAGAAGATTATACGAGTGTAATGTTATTTCTTATGTTTATGTAGAACACTTACAATGGGCTTATAATCGGATTACGTTTGAGTAATGCCGTGATTGCCAAGAAAATTCTTGGTACATTTGTAACAGTATTCGGTTACAAAATTCTGTAGTACTGTAGTGTCTACAAAATGTTGTACCGCATATAGAAAAAAATCTTTGTGCGATAGTATTCAATTTAGATAGGAAATTGCATGATCATTGTCTGAAATGGAAGATGATTCTATGCTTTGGAGGGTATCGCCCAGGGGAGATCACTGCCCGGAGACAACTCTTAACCCAAGCGTATCTTGACGAGGTTGGGAGTAGTTCATTTCACCACATCAATCTATCATTGGACCCCTCAACTGGATTTAATTGCGGATCTTCGAAAAAGCAACTGCCCTTAAATCTCTCCTATACAAAGGATGCCTAGGGTTCACCATCTGTTTTCGACAGCGGAAAACACCCTCGTCGCACTAGCAGAAGCAGTGCTGGGTAGTTGATAGACGGATGACAACGGTGTAGGCAGAAAAGAACCCGTGACAATTCTGTACGAAACATTTAGGGCAACATCAACTTCTTGGGCGTGGACTGAGTGAGCCCAGACTGGACGGGCATACTCACTCGCAGAAAAAACATAGTTTCAAGCTACTTGTGCGCAGAAAATGAGATGAAGTTCCCCAGTGGATGGCATTAAAACGACGCAAGATGTTATTAAAGGAAGGAAACACACCTGGGATCTCAGGTTTTGACAAAAAGGATACATTTAAATGAATTGATTTCCCTGTAACAAAACAAAAAGCTCAAATATATTGATGATTAAATCTTGTCAGCAAAAATGTCGCAGGCCTTTTCAATGAGGTATTGTCCCACAAAAGGCTTTGTTATCAAACTGTGCTTTATATCGGAAAGACTGACTAGCTGAAGTATGAATACGCGATTCCTTTCGTAACATTTCTAGAATTTAAATAAATCCGTAACCAAGAAAATTCTCAAAGGTACTTATTTAAATTTATATAGAATTTTTTCACGCAGTTTGATTAATTTCAGTTAAGTGTTTGTTGTAGGTTTTCAATTTACTAATATAAGAATACAACATGATAGAGGACTAATAAGGCTTAACGTCTGAGCTAATCTAGGATTACAACTACTTACAGAGCTTAAAAGATTAGAAAAATCTTTGATTGACTGTAACAAAATTATTGTATTTTTTACGTTTGCTAAATTTGCACTGTAGAATTAACAGAGAGCAACTTTGAGATCAAAAAAATAGTATTTAATGCTAGATAAATCATTCAACCATAGTTAAAAGATCCCTCTGCAGGACAGGAGTTTTCTCGCATAATATATCCATGGTGTTTTACGACACCGAGCTTAAGAATGTAGCCGGGATTAAGTAGCGTGCCTTTTGAAGTATGGGGGGATGGAGTAAATATTTTCCCATTTTAAACATTACTATAGTTGCCCAAAGCTTAATCAAACTAATTATTAGGTAGTTTTGTAGACGCGTTGACGATACAAAGTCTTAGTCTAACTTTGCAATTGGTAAACAATGCATAAAACAATACTCCATTTTGAATAAGTTATATATGACGTAAAAGGTTTCACGGACCTTTCTTTGAAGACAGTAAATATGCATTTGGAGGGGAACCATACATTATTGGGGCCCAGAATAAGAGCCCTTATGAATTTATCACTGAAGTGTGAGCGTACTTTCTTATTTCTATCACACCTGTAAAGATCTATTACTTAAGATGTGTCTTTATTTTTATGAATACTTGGAAAGAAGTTAGGTAATTTTTGCATGTTACTTATTACTGATTTATGGAGACGTTTTTAATATTATATGATTAATAGGTGAAGCAAATTATTTTTGAGCCCACTAGAATACTGAAATAATAACGAATTGTTTCTGTTGTCACCGAAAAGCCATTAAAAATACAATGAAATACTCAGTCATATTCAGTCTTTTTCCGAAAGAAAACCTAGCAAGAAATAAATGATGTGATTTAACTCATTATTATTATATCTCAATAATATAATTTACATATAAAGTATACTTTTAATATTTTTCAGGTCTGTGTCAAATAAATGATGAGTGCACAAAGTTTTCCAACTCCGGATTTTAGTAAAAAATCGCGTCATAACACAACGGTTATGTTAAATCCAGAGAACACCTCTGTGCCAAATATTCCGCTGGTGCTTGCACATTGAAAACTCAAAACCACTTTCCTATATCCCATTTATGTAACTGACTATCTAATTTCAGACACAACAAACGCAAATTACTGGTATGGAACTCCAATCGTGCGGTGCAATTTCTTTATTATGACGTCACAATAATTAGCCGTTGGTATGTATGGCCAGATTTACAAAGCTCGCTCTTGTCAAATAGTGTGGTGCGCAGGACGTCTGCTGCCTCCTCGACCGTTGCTTCCAATACCCGAGGCGAAGTGCACGCGACTGCGGCTGTCAGTTTGCACTGCTGCACGCTGCGCCGGACGAGCAAACCCAACCCAGCTAGCGGAGTCCTGCCCGCGCGCCGCCGCGGGCATGTCCTCAGTGCCAGTGTCGATGTTCGGGTTGCGATCACCAAGTAAGCTGCACGCTTACTAGTGCAAGCCCGTGGTTGGTAGGTTTGTGTGATCGATTTATGTGGATATTTTTGGCTAGTTGGTGTACTATTTCAGCTATTGTGTTACAAACACGCCCTTATATGTAGTTCTTGTTTGTCAAGACTAAGGTTTCCTTATTCTTTGTATTTGACGTAATTTATTTATCCTTTGGGATCACTCATTGATTGTTTCAAACCCGCTTCTGAAGCTCTAAAATATTAAACTTGGGATGAACTGATTGTGAATGAAGACTATCAATAACTTTTATATGAATGATGAAAAGTTTTTGGAGTAACTGTCAAAAATATCCACATTGATGATGAGTGCACAAAATTTTCCAACTCCGGATATTGGTAACAAATCGCGTCATGGCACCCAACGGTTATGTTAATTCCTGAGCACGCTAATCACGATTTGCGATCCGCACCAGTTTTATACACAACACATTACTCGATTGATCAACGATTTAATGAGTTCTAAGTTTGTTTTAACACATTTAGTTTTGAGGTTGCATTGGAATCGTCCAACATTTAAACTGCCATGAGCAGTTTAACGAACTTGTAGTTTTTGTTCCAAGGCAACTTTGTTCTAAACCTAATTGTTGCACTTTACACGTGTGGCTCTCTTCTTGTTTTCAATGAATATAATTTGACAATTATTATATATAATTCCAAACCATTGCTATAGTCAGGTAGTGAGTTATGAATCTATTACGAGTAAAATAAAATGTCATGTTTTCAATCCAGTAATATAAAATATGAATGTGTGTAATTGATTGCTTTCTATATAGGTTGATCCAATTCCCGATTACACATCCAATTTGTCGTGAATTTTCGATTGAGGCTCTTGAAATACGAACCTACGTTTTGTTATTTTATACTCACTCTTTCCACGTTTTACTATTGCACGCGCCGTTTCCCGAATACTGGGGTATCAGTTTTCGGAGCACTCCCTGTAAAAAACAAACGTATTTTATCCTTGTGTAGAACTGTTTTATAGCGGATATTGTTCTTTTTTTGATCGAGAGTATTTATGTAATATAATTATAGTTTCTCGTGCGTTTCCACAATTCTTCTGTTCCAACTATTGTTAATGGAGTAACTTGAACAGCAGACTTTATGTAGTCACAAATTGTTCCATAAAAATATTTCTAGCAAATCATTATCAAATATCCAGTGACCTGTATTCGTCGTTGTATTGATGACCCAATTTCAGGAGTCGGCTGTTGCGAGACCTATAAATAGTTTAAACTGTTCAAATATATGATTTTATTTGTAAAGTTATGTAATATTGATTTGCTATTCGATGTCAATTTGTTATTTATATCAAATATTCAATTACAGAAAATGTCATTTAATTGAATTTGAATAAGGAAGGTCATCTTGAACATCCATTATACTATTTCAAATACATTTATCACAACCTTATGGTTACAGAAATTTCCACACGTTCTTTTTTTAATCAACTATCTGTAATGTATTTAGATCCGGTTTAAACCAATAATTATAATTACCAATAGATTTATAATAACAAACTCATTCTGATATCATACATTTCACTCTCGAAGTATCCAACTTTGAAATGCATTCGAAGCCATAACCTACAATGTTTATATTCAATATTCCGATCTCGATTTCAGTTTGCTCGCAAAATACGAACTTTACGCAACGAACAGTTGTTCAAACTTATTTTATACTGCTTTTGTTACGATGAAACGTTTAATTTACGTGTTTTATTTTAATGAAAAGCTCTCATTAGACTCCGATTAAGAGAAAGTTCGAAAGGAAATTTGGAATCACCTGCTATGTCAATTTATATAGTATAGAGAATCTGGAAGTATGTGTCCAATGGTACAGTTCTATATACTGCAGCTTTTTAAATTTAATTGATGATTAAATTTTACAATGATTTGATTAACGTTTCTTATCTAGATATTAATGTAGGTCCAAAGAAGTACAACTATTTTTTTAAATCAAGAGCTAAACCATGAAGGTTTGATAAAATTTTACTTAGTCTTTACATTGAAATTACGTATTTTAATACTTTCAAATTTGATAACCATTAAAAGAAGAGTCTAAATAAACACAGCTAGGTCTATATACTTTCTTTATTACCTATTAATTTTATATTGTGCTACCACACATTTTAACACAAAACTAGGGAAAATGAACGAATTCATTTTACCAATGGTATATCAAAATTATACCCAACTGCGAGTATATTTTGATAATATCTAAATGTGTTGTATATTTCTTTTTTAGTTTGCGGAAATAGGAGATGGAGTACATGTGAGTAGTCTTTGTGACTATGTAGATTATCATCAGGAAGGTAGTGACGTCATGGGTTTAGTTTCACATGAACCATTAATATAAATGATGATAGCTTTCGTATATGTGCATTGTCATAATTTTTTGAGCACGTTCATCGATATTGCTAGCTTTAGTTCATATCGTGTGGCTATCACCAGTTAGAAGTTAGCAACTAAACAGACATATTGATGGCAAGGCTACTCTTGTCTACAGTAAACTTCTGATCTCAATGATGATCATAATATAGTTGCTAACTTGTGACGCGTAACTATTTAGTTATAGAGCCCGACAAAAATAGAACCAATAACGGATAGGAGAAATTAGTGATAAAAAGGAACCCGGTCAATAAACGCTATCTTTCTTAAATAGACTGATTGCAATAGCATAAGGTTCATTTAGTAAAAATAGTTTTAAGGCTGCTTTTAGAATAAGAGTTCTTTCAAAGATGGTAGTTGCTAATTTGTGACATGTTAATTTTTGTCGCAGTTTGGTTCTTCCCTTGTATTTTTTTCAATTTTTCGGTTATCCGTTAAATTGTTCCCATTGTAACCTAAAGATACTCGTAGCTACACCGACCCAATAAATTTCATTAAATTGGAAGACACAGTGAAAATAATAAAATCGAGACTTATTACAGTGAGCACCAAATTCTTTAAATATATTTATGAAATCGACAAACTTGTATTATATAATTTTTAATTCAGGTTACATGCATAAAGCTCGTGGATAAAAGTCTAAGAAACCCATTAAATATTTGTAGATGACAGCACTTAATACCATTAGCTCTATGATAGCCTCTAAACTCAGCATCTGTTTATGCAGAAATGTAGGAGAAAACTGTAATGGAGTCGCACATTTCCGCTTCATTGGATACGAAGGCTCCTGGAAAGTCCCGAGTTGCACAAGTTGTAATAGAGTGAGACAGATGCTTTGTTTAATTATTTACCGAGCCTTGTTCCACATTTGCCCAACCTAATACACGCGACGAACGCCAACGATTATGAAAGTTTTAAACACCAGTTTCAAGGGAATCCTTTATAGTTCAAAGTTCACAGTAAGTAATTTTGTTAGCTTTTAACTGGCGATTCTTTCGTTGTTGGCATAGCAATTGACACAGCAAATAAATGAACAGTACGGAGTCAGTACCTTTACAAAAATTTTAAAGTTTTGTTATTCTGCAAATTTTCAAACGGAAAATTTGTGAGTAACAGCGAAATCTACGGTCCACTTACTCTTCCTCATGTATTTTGTTTAAAACCTTATAAGTTCCATATGTATATAATATGCATGTTTAATTCATAATGTGCCTATAGATTTATTAAATGAAACATTGTTTCTTTCATCGTGTCTAATATCTAAGTTAATATTCATTATAAATTTTCTTACATGTCAGAAACATAAGTAAAACTATGAAATTGCAACACACAACTATGAAATTGCGGTTACAATATGAATTATAATATTTTTATGTGGATTTGAAAGATAAGTAAATATATAAATCAAATGACTAGCGTATAACTTACATTACATAGAAATGTTCACACGGTATGGCATAGGATTTGTTGGGCCGTTATTCACCACCATACCCACCACCAATGGTTGTCTGAACATGAATGGCTCGAGAAATATATTTCGGTCTTTCGTTGGCCGGCACATCGATGATTTAAATTGTCATCAAAATGCCTAGCTACGACGCGATTGACCATTATAATGCAATTAAAATTATGTTTATAGGCTTAAAACAATTAATAGAGAATGTATGCAGCTAGAGAGCTATTTTTGCACCAAAATGTGATCCTTAGCTGAATTTTAGTAATTATGATAAATATCTCACAATAAATAAAGTGCTAGTTTGTAAAAAAGTTTCACGTATCATTTTAAAGAAGAAATAGTATCTGGTTAGAAACGAAAATAACTTAGGTATAATATTTCTTTTTGATGAAGTCGACCTTGTTGGTGGAGGCGACAACGTTAACGGAGAAAGAAAGTAGTCTATCCTTTATGGATAATTATGTTCAGTGCGTAGATATAACATCAACGTAACAACAAAATGTTGGAAGAGAAATTATTATTTTTTGGTAAAAGCTTATAAAAGGACGAAAGTTTTCCTTTCCGTACCTACTTAACTAGAGGATTGCGTGACGCGATGACAGTGCCAACACAACTTGGACATCTTCAAAAATGTATCTTAATAGCGTCAACATTCAACTTATGCTAAGGCGATAAGGATAATTAGTCACCAAAAGTTTGGAGTACTTTCGTTACACGGCGGTAAAAATGTGAATGTCACAACACAAGCATCGCATGTTCATACTAATGACAATATGTCCACACGCGAATATTTACCGAGCAGTAGTATTTCGAGTTTGTTTTGAAAGCTGTTTTCATGAACTGTTTTATTAGCTTAAGAATAATGAACTAATAATGAAGGAATATATGAATTATTACTATTTGTATAAAATAACAAACAATATGTAGCTCATTTTTGTAATTTATAGTCATATTTTAATGATAAATCCCTGTGTATTTGATATGTGTTTGTAGGAACAATTCTAAAATATAAATGTGGAGTAGTAATTACATGCGGGTTTGAATTGTCAACTCCCCTGTCTCTTGATTTTTTGCGAAAGTTTAAGTAGATAATCTTGTTAGGCCCATAAGTTGTTATTTCATGACGTTTTCGACTTGATATTTGGGAACGTAATTTAACTTCTCTAATTATGTTTGCTTGATTTTAAAAGACTGTGTTTTTATAAATGTAAGAAGTAACATGTTGTTTAGTTCTGGCTTAAAATGACTTGTGTATGAATAGCTTTCTCGTTGTTTGAATATTTATCTGTATTATATCTTTAACTTTTCAACATGTTTATAAGTTCACCCTTTACGGGTAGGCTCGTGCCCCTCGGTGGGGACAAATTATGGTTATAAGTAGCATTTTTAAAATAAAAACATCGATTTGGTCAATTCATTAGAAACGTTAAAATTGCAGTGGATGCCAAAATCGAATCAGGAATTATAATATCCCTAATTATTTTTGAGATTTATATAAATATATGCTTTAGTTCAGTATGTAACAGAAACAGCTATAATATAACAAACGTATACATATGTATGGATTGTTCATATTAAGAACTGTAATCACAGTATTATTTTATTCATTTAACATAGTACTTCGAATAGAAAAACTTATCGAACACTTTTACATCAAATAAAGATATTTTACTGTAGTAAACTTCGCTTAGTCGTTTGAATTGAATCGTTTACTGTAACGAGAGTGAATATTTAATGAGCGTTTCTAGGAAAAATGTTTATCATTTCCTTATACTAGTGTTTGTAGTATTTGTTCAAATCATTGGGTTTATACAGGGAGTTGATAACTACGTTATAATTTTTAACCAAGCATAATAAAATACAAAATCAAATTATTTTCTTTCGTGTTTATATGAAGTGTATCACATTTTTGACACTTGAGACCCATTTTTCCTTAACATAAAATTGGTCTACGTAGTCGAAGTGACAATCCTTTTGCAAAAGGCTACAATGGAATTCTCCGCTGTATAAGGGCAATTCAAATCTAATAAAATCCGTATTTTTACAGCATATGCGTTGGTCGCACACTCACACTCAGAGCTTAGAGTGTGAGGAGCGTCTCCTTGCTCGCTGCAGCCGACCTCGGGTTAACTCGGCCATATTCGTGTCTGCTGAACCAACAGGGTTCGCTGCGTTCGATGCCGGCGAATTTCTCCGCCGACATGGTTCTCAGTCCAAATTATGTCGCAAGGCCAGGTGAGATTTAATTCTTGTCATATTTCCCTAAATTTTTGCTTTGCATAGATTGAAGAGAGAGTAATAATAAATATCCACTGACAATTCCATGAACATTAAAAGCATAAAATTCAAATACCAAAGAATAAAAAAATTGCCACGATCTCTGCATTTGTTCTATTTTATATAAAATAAAATAGATATAACAATGAAACTGATGTTCACTTAGGATATACATTTAAAATTATAAATAAGTTAAAGACAATTTTAAAATATTTATGAAATTGCAGGTCAGCTGATAATATACCATTGACAACAATGAGTGATTCATCAGAACGCCTTTGCAAAGCCAAACCTCCCCGGGAGGAGACCATCAACGAAGAAGCCAGCAAGTCAGATGACAGCAGTAGTGTTGAGACGGTGAAACATTTCGGTCTCCCAATCCTTTCGGTCTCTGGACCCTCTCCCCCAGATGAGGACTATGATCAGATAGATGAGTATCTGTAGCATTTCCATACCAGTTTCCAGCTCAAATATGTGCTGGAAAAGATGAGGCCACCATGGCCCAGTCCCGCACAAAGTCCAAAAGATGACTGAGCGTAATTGGACTTCTATGAACTACATACCTATTAGTTTTACTTCGTCTTGTGATATAAATGTGTCTACGGTAAAGAAGTGTTTTGAGTGCAAAACATTAAGTCACAACGAATTTCAAAATTTCTTTTCGAAATTCTTGTTCCTGTCGCTACTCAAAGTGTATCTTGTTTGGGACCATAGTCATTTATTCAGTGTGTAATGGTTTCATCGATCCTTCGCGTTGTATTTTGTATTTCTAATAATCTCCTATATGTCCTTTTAGGTCTAAAATAACTCTATTTAAAACTGCGATTAAGATTTTAAAATACACGTTTCTAGATATAAGAATTGGCACATAACTATAATGTATTTAAATGTTTAAAACAGTGCCACTCTATTTAACGAGTAAGAAATTAGATATGCATTAAAATAATCTGATAAGCAATCTTTGTAATAATTGTAAAATTTGAGCTATGTAAAATAATTATGCTTATATTTTGCTGTGTCTTAGAAGAATTAATTGTAAAATAGTTTGTAATGTGAGTGTAATAAAAAATAAACACTTAAGTAAACTTTTATATGCCTAAACAATGTAATCGCGTTTTATGTCATCATAATTATATTTAGTATCCTGTAAGCAACATGACTTCTTCCACGTTTACAAATACGAGATTCATATTTATGACATATTAATATGTGATGCCAATAACTGTCTTAAAGTCAAGATTGAAATGCACTAGAATACCATTTAAAAATAGAGCTCGCAATGCAGAACGTTGAAAAAGTTATGTTCTAATATCGGGATTGGTAGTAATGATCAATGAACGATTTGGAAGGTTGAATTTTGGTCCAATGATATTATGTACTGTTTGCACATGGTGTTTAGTGGTAAGAAGAATTACTAAGGAAATGGAGTTTAATGAAGGAATATTATTGAGTAGATAGTTGTGGCACGTGTATCAGTTTTGTTGTTTTCTTTAATCTCGTTTATTTTGTTATAGCAATGTATATTTAAAATACTTATAAAGTATCTAAATTTAATTGTCATTACCTGTATAAAATTATTTCACAACAGTAGGTATAATCTGTAATCAGAGTACGATGCACTAAATATGTAATGATGTATTTAATTGTAGTAGACTTAATTATTACTAGATGTTTCCTTTCTATTTCATCTGAACTGGTGCTCGGGGACCAGAAGGACAGGAACATGTCAAAGTAGGCCTTAAAACCAAGTGAATTGGGTATTTCCAAAAACTAATATATATTCGGTGTATTTATACATTTAATATACAATACTTATTTCGAAGCTAAGACTATTTAATTCCTCCACTACTTATAGATGTCCTTCACTTTAGATTTGAGTGTGGCACATATTTTAAAGAAATAACCTTTAGCTCACATTATTCATGATATGACTTATCAAGTTTAGATTTACCTGACAGATGTATTCGTAACCCGTAGTTTGCGTACCTGCTTTTAACTATGTAAGAACATTTAAATTTTATCAGTGGAAAAGAGTTTGATGATCAAAGTATTTTTGGATCCATCTGTAATTACAGACATTGTAAATTTCATAGTCATGATACTCATAAGTAATTTAATACATTTCTTTTAATTCTAAATGTAGTCTGATAAGGCACATTTACTGTTTTGTGTTAAGCTCGAGCTGAAATTAATTATCTTAGTTCATTTAATTGTATGATTTCATAAAATCAAGAAATCGGTCGCTACTATTTTAGTTCCTTTTTTCATGCTTTAAAAAATACCCTGGTTTATTAATAAAGATTACGCATTTCATACAATAGTATGAAATGCAAAATTTCATCAAAGAAACAGAAAAGGTGAACTTTTTTAAAATTATGACATTTTTGACCGAAAGTATACCCTTCTTGTTTCTCTTAAAATGTTTTTATTTAATATATATTTTGTGGCATTCATTTTCTAATAAGAATTAATAATAGAAAATATAAGTAATATAATACAATACTTTATATTCCCAAATTATATGTATAAACATCTCAAGCAAATAAGTAGTTTAGATAATATAGTTTATATTAATTCTCTCATATTCGTCGAAGTTGTCTTGTGCCAATAATTTACCCGCATAATTATTTTTAATGGTTTCCGGCATAAATATAAACATTTTGTTATCGTTACATCATTGTAATAACTATAAAATAACAAAAATAACTTTAAAAAGCCCTAATTTAGACTTTGTATAAGTATGTAGTAACAAAATTAAAGAAATAATATTATAATTCCATATTTAAAAAACTATTGACACTAAATAACACATTTTTGTATTTTAAATTGTAATTGAATTAGCTTTTACATGATATTGATATGGATACGTGAAGTGGTTTAAATATTTTAGTGTACATATCTGAAAAGTCACGATGATTAAATAAATGCTCATAATTATAAATGTAAATTATAAACATATAAGTATGATGTACAATTATTATTTACATCCTTGCGTCTATTTACTATCACGATGAAATAAAAAAATAATGAAATAATATATTGTTTTATTCAGTATATTTAATATTTATTTCCGGATATAATTTTTTAAATTTTATTTTGACTTACATGTGGTTATTTAATTAATTTTTTTTTAAACTTTGTTTTTTAATTGGGGCAAAAACCAACAGCGTGACAATTTAGATAATTTTTTTTACGTTTTCGTATTCGATGGTGCTTTGTCGTAATTATTCCAAAAGCATCTACTAATGATACATAAAAATTACGGTAAAAATTAGTCGCGTTGTTGTCCGAATTGGACGAATGATGCGGATTGGGGAGACTTGTTACCGGAAAAGTTGTTACCAGTTCTCCTTTAATATCATCGCTTATCATATACACACACGCATATTCAAGCAAACATACTCACACACTCACACTTACACAAACACACACATTCATGCAAATACATACATACACACATCCCATACACACATACACGTTCACGCACACCCACATGCCACCCAACAAATACAAAAATATACGTCAGCTTACTTCTCACAATATATCGCAAAAGGTCCGGTTGAGGAGAGGCTGGCAAGCTGTCATACAGGTTTCCTAGTACAGTTGCCAGTCTCTCACTTAGATGTCAAATGACTTATTTATGTAACTTATGTAAATCCTTGTATATTGTATGTCTATGTGAGAGAAAAATTAATAAATATATTATTATATTATATTATATACTTAGCGACTACCATAGTAGGTAGCCCGGACTAAACAGCCGCAAGTTTCTTCGGATGCAAGGAGATAATCATGATAATAATATTTTTCCCTTGCACAACCAATGATTGAGCAAAACGATTTTGATCGTTAATTGATCGACCTATACGCTACGACATCGATATGTTAATATTTTGCGTTGCATAAAAATTTACAACGTAAAAAATCAATGTCCAAATTATTCTCTTATTCGACTCATTCCTATACCTTTACGGTTTAGGAAGCGTAACCAGAGTCAGTAGGTAATACTTAGAGTGATTACTCACAGCAATTTGGGTTAACAACGAAAAACCCTTACAAAATCTTGGCGAATTAATATGTGAGGCTATTTAGACTGTGCTGTAATCACTCACCTGAACAGAGCGTATCAATTAGGCTAGTTAGGAACGTTAATTCATTACCATTGAACGTAATTAAGATTTGCACGCTAGCCTTGAAGTACGGCCTTTGTAAAATAATTGTATTTTTATACGAGTATTTGCTGCATACTAAGTTTATTTGACCTGTACATTCTTTTGCATTTTGCCTGGACTTCTCGATTTCATTTATTTGGATAACAATTTATTTACCTGTCACTAAAAATGACTATATGTACTAGATAAAAATCGGTAATTAATTTCATATAAAGATGTAGATTGCCCGTCTATGTTTTTGTGCCAGAAAATTCTTTCTTCCTTTTTTGTCTTTTCTTCATTTTATATCTAAAAGTACCTCAATTTATTCTTAAAAACTTGAATAAAATACAATAATTTTCTATAAATTGTGTTCTTTTACACCAATAAGAAACGAGTAATTTGTATTTCCCCAGAGTTATAAACCGCTTCCAGCAATGTCATACGATCTAGAGGCTTCCACGGCTCGTGGAATGCATATTTGTATTTGTTCTTGCCGTGGTAACCTACTTTCGGCAGAACATCGGTCACAATATCCTTGAATTTCTTCTCCGGCTTTGGCTTCGAATAATCAGGGTGCACGATTGGTGAATTGTAGAATAGATCCTGAACAGTACCGGGACAAGTTTCTTCAATGTGGTTTTCGCTATGCTATAAAAAAATCGATCATCATCAGCTCATTATACTATGTATAATATTGTGTCAGTATTATATCAAGCGATGGCACCAAATCACATGAGCGTGAGAAACACCTAAAATGTGTTATAGCAGTAATATACACGTTATGAAAAGTTTTTAAATTGACCACTTAAATGGCGTTTACATAAATTCGCCCATGAACTAACTCCATTCAGTGACCCATATTCGACGGGTATGAAATTAATACGTCTGCTCCAGGCCTTTAATCGAAAACCTGTTATTATAAACATTTTATTACCACAATCACTAGAAATTATAAATGGTAAGCGATTTTCTTCATTCGATGTAAATGAGTAATCGTGAGTGATTTCCTGACCTTCGTTTTAATTTACCTAGATTTATATTCGTGCTTTAAATTGTAGTATATTACCCAATTATATTGCTTCTTAATAGCCCGCAATGCAGAGCGATTAGGTGGAATTAAATTCCCATGTAAATTATATTAAGTCACTTTACAGGCTTTGAAACTTGAAAAATATATAGGACCTTTTGCAGAAAAAAACCCGGGCTAAATAAGACAAAACACCTTGACCAATTTAATGCAACTATATTGGCAAATACAATAAAAAATATATTTTTTAATTCTTTTTATTAGTTTGATCATTCACAGAAAATTCGTACTTAATTGGCTTTAACTATTGCCAGGGAATACCTAGACAGGGAGCTCATTCCACAATCAGATCGTTCGCGGGAGGAAATTCCTCTTAAACAGGACTATACGTCAGGTTTTAATGTGTAAGGATGAACCCCCCGTCGATGGTGAGATGTGCGATAGACGGAAGCTGTGGGCATCATGTCAAACAGCTCATAGGAACACATCCATTTTATATTTTATAAATCTAAAGGTTCGATACCACTAGCGAGTTTGGGATTATATACGATTCTGAAATTCGTTATTGGATTGAGACAAACGGTAAAAGCTGGTAAGCCGGTGCTCCCGCCCAAAGGTGACAGCAGCACTACATATGCGGTCGGCACGGCTAGAATGTTAGATATTCGGTACACATAATGTATGATGTATAGGCCGGGCAGTATATATTTAAGTCTTCATATTGCAAAAGTATATGTGGAAAGGGGTGCCGCTAATTTTCAATTCCTTTTTCGTTTATACTTACCATCTTATTGAGTTTTTTTTATAGATATAACAGTTTTCTTCATGTTCACAAGGGTCAAATACACGGAAAGAAAAACGATCTAAGGTCGGCTTGGGCAGTGCAGTTTGCCGGTTCAGCGTACGGAAAGGCCCCCGGTTAAGTTAGCAAAGCATTCGTATCGATCACGTGGCTGCGAAGTCCTTCGTAACTGTTTGTTATAATCAATACGTATAAACTATTAACAGTCTAAGAAAACACTTGCCAAATGTGTTAGAAAAACCACCATACACATTATATATTATTATTATTTTTTCTAGGTGGTAGACTCGATATTGAGTCGTCTAGGTAGGTACCACCACAGTGCCAGATATCATCCCGTGAAACAGGAGTGATACACTTTTGTGTTTCGGAATGAGGGCACTGTAGCTAGTGAAATAACCGGGTATAAGAGACCTAACATCTGTTGTCTCGGGTGACAGGCGTGCGGCATTGATGGAGGATAATAATGTCTGTCAGTAGTTGGTCTCCTTTAATGCCACTCTGTCATGGTCTGGCTATCACTTACCATCAGGTGAGCGTCCCGACCGTCCTGTACACTCTTAACATAAAAAAATGATATTTTCAAAGTTCTTTATATTTTATGAGTGTTAATAGAATTACAGTTCTTATAAACAGAATTAATTTTATATTATTAGAACCTATGTACAAAGTAAATTTGAATTGAACAATAACAAAAAATATACTAAACAATCATAAATGACATTGAATGTGTGTTTGCTTTCAACACGATATGAAGAAGAAGAATGACATTTGAAATAAACTCATTTTTTTCCTTATTTTCCTTATAGGCAACGCTGTGTTTTTTGCTGTTATATATTGCAATAAAGAGATGAGCAGTAAGGCAGTTCTATATTGAAATGTCTTTACTTTACTATAACTTGGTTTTGGTATGGCTAAAGGTACAAATAATGCTATTATTTGAAATAAATAAAAAAAGATCATACAACATAGGTATTTATAATAGTATTTCTTACAAACTTAGCGTTATAGGTACCTACAAATAAAATATTTCAGGTAATACACGGTTTGTTTTAAAAGCCTTTGAACTGTCGATATACGTTCTATGAAGAGATAATTAAATTACGACCGCACGGATATGCCAGTAATGGTTTTATCGAGATTCTAGGAAACCTAATTAGGCCATCGTGTCAATGGCTATGTTGAAAGTGGGAATGGGTGCATATTGCACCTGTTTTTACATTAACTTATTGATTTTGTCAGTGGTATAATTGAAACGTTGAATGTTAAATTACAACAATCTTTTGAGTTACCAAAAAAGCTATTAAAATTCGGTTTCAAATTACTAGACACATTAATGTCATAAATTCGAAATATAAGGAAAGGGAGTATCTAAATTAGTATCTCAGTTTTTTTTTAAATCAATTGTTTATTATAGGCGATCATTGCACATGCTCAGTGTTTTCCCTTTAGCCTAGAACCCGACTTTGCTTAAACAAAGCTTTCAAGACGCGTAAAAAAATTCATGTTATTCAGGCATTCGTCGTCAGTTACGTCATCACTCGCAACCACTCAGACATGAAACCGTTTCCAAAGTAACTTCCTTTAAATTAAATTTGTGCTACTGACGTTAAAGTTTATGCAAAGCGTTACTGGGACTCACATATTCAAATTCGTGACTGAATTTGAATGAACTACTTATATACAACAGATTCCTTATTATAGTTACATAGCTAAAATTAGATTTTAGGTAATTTTCTAAAACTGACCTAAACATCCTGTGACGCCTCAATATTGGATAAAGGGCTTTGTCACAGATAAAAAAGAAACAGCTGTTATTCTCAATGCCAGGCAGGCAGGTTGCATAGAGTACCTATAAAAATGTTAGGTGTAATAAAAAGGCGGTGCTACCAAGTGTCTGTATCAAAGTTAGGCACCAGCAAAGATGTGGTAGATGGCAGTTGTATTTTTATTTATTTATTATTATTATTTATTATGTTCGAAAATCTTAGTATCTCTACTGTACGTCGGTATTAAAGAAACAGGCACGGGCTTACGGCCAAGTATCCTGATCCTTGTAATTGTGTGTAAGTTTGAGTTAGTGATATTATTTGTGTGTTATATTATAATTATTATCTATGCCGTAGGGTGTAGTTTTGTATCTGATGGGTAAGGGATGGATTCTGATTCGTTGATTGAGCATTTGCGTCTTGATTGTTTTGGAGAGTGAGATAGTTCGCCATAGTTCGCCGTTTTCTTAACCTATCCAGGTTAAGAAAACGGCGAACTATGGGGCATGTGTCTATAACTATTGATTTTTGTAGGGGTATGTAGGTGTTTTCATGTAGTTTCAGAGCTGTGATTAAAGTTTCAGGCACCACGCCAGTAGATGAAATGATGATAGGTATAATTCTCAAATTTTGTTGGTGCCACATTTGTTTTATTTCATCTGCTAAAGGTATTGTTTTTTATTATTATTATTTATCTGTTTGTAATGGTCTAGGTGTTTTCTGTATAATATGTATGTATTTACAAACAAAATGTATATAAGAATGTTTATCCGTTGTTTAGTACCCATAATACAGGCTTCCCGCTTAACTTGGGGCTAGATGGCGCTGTGTGGATGTCAGTGGATATTTATTTATTACTATTATAATTGGATAGCTTTGTTCAAAAGGTTATTAATCGTACACATCTTTTTGGCAATCGATTTGGCGTGATGTTATCAAAGATTGCGACCAAAGACTTTGCGATCCGTTTGTGTGGGTTTTTATGAAAATAAAATATAAGTATATTTAGTGTCCAGTGTCCATTGTTTAAGTTACCTGTGCAAAAATATCTGGATACATTAATTCTATTTAATCATTTTTGGCTTTATTTATTATTTATATCAATTGACTTTCACCATACTTGTGAATTCATTCGGTGCATTAATAATGCAATGAAGGAAATGAAAAGCTTATTCACAGCCATCTTGCAGTTTCAGTCCATTTTATGAGCTATTCGCCTACGCGTGGCCAATTAGTCGGTTGGTTCTCACTGAGAGCTTTACGATTGCGACTCCCACTTTTATTATAAAGGCCGTTTAGGTTTTATGGGAACAACTCATTTACGTCTTGAATGGTTAAGTGTTTTTAAGATTGCCATAGCAATCAACATGACGGATTGATAATTAAATGTATTTTTTTTGTTAATTAATTTTTAATGAAGAAATCCATATTAGTATATGTTTATTTTTTATATATTTATGAGAGTTAAAAATATATCCTTAAATATACAAAAAAACGGGCCTCAAACTGTGCGACTAACTTAGGTGATTAAACACCGCAAGATTTTATTTTACCATTTTTAAGTTATAACAATAATTGTATTCTATATGACTAACGCCTAGACCAATACAAACATGTTTTTGTACACATAATAATACTGCATAGGAGGGAGGGAACTTGATACTCCAGAATTTTATATGCGTGTGATATCTCCTAAGATATACATTTAAATCGAATGATGTATTGGGCAACTTTGTTTCAAATTAAATACTTGTGATGTATAACGTATTTGTTTGGATAAGGATTAATGTATGTTTTTGAAAACACTTCGCCAATAATACATTACTTAAGGTAAATTCAGTCACCAAAAATGGATTTCTTTGAACTTATAAAGCGAAACAATATTCTCAAACATGAGTTTGCTTAACCCATCCGTTTACGCAGCGTACCTACGCAGCGGAAGCTCTCAGTAGGAAAAAACATATCCCTCGATTACGAAACATTCTTCCTTGCACTTCTATTGTTGTAAGTGTGATGCTTATAGCCTAGCCTTCGTCGATAAAAAAGCTATCTAACACTGAAATGATAATTAGGACAAGTAATTCCTGAGATAAGCGTGTTCAAACAGACGTACAAACTCTTTAGCTTTATTATATTATATAGTATAGATTAGCTTCTTTCAATGCTGCTCTATCATGGCCAGGTGTACACTTATCATTAGGTGAGAGTACTAGCCGTTTTATACACTTATATATCTATCCTATTCAACCTATCGCAGTCCACTGCTGGACATAGGTCTCCCCCATTACGCGCCAGATATCCCGTCCTTCCGCTTTTCTCATTCAGCCCCCACCAGCGACCTTTCGCAAGTCATCGATACATTGGGCCGGAGAGCGTCCTACACTACGCTTGCCGAGACGCGCTTTCCACTCCAAAACTCGTCTGCTCTAACGGCCATTGGTTCTGTGACATACGTAACTAGCCCACTGCCACTTCATTTTGCTGATCCGGCGGGCTACGGTAACTTTAGTTCTCTTACGGCTTAAATAAGTTTACACTTATTTAACGTAAAAAGTCGTCATTTTCACCATAAAGTTTGTGTTCATGAGCAAGCACATTATAAATAAAAGCGCATTAAATTCGTCGATATGTTTCAAGTATTAATACATACAGCACCGACGCGCGGCGCCGTGTGGTATTCTGTGTCGAACCCTATTATTCTCTAGAATGCAGATTGATCACGTCGTGATCAGGCATTGTGTTGGTTCAAAGCCGTGTGCATTGTTTATGAAGCGGCGGTTTCATCGCTGTCGATGCAGTCTGCATTGCAGTTTTAATATAAGGGAAGGCGTTATTCTCGGTAACATAGGTATTTATGTAATTATGAATCGCATTACGAGTGTAAATAATTAATAAATATCCACTGATACTAACACAGCGTCATCTAGCCTCATTATAAGCAAGGAGTTTGTACTTAAAAATAGGAAACACATACTTTTTGAATATAAAGTTTTACATAGAAACACCCAGACCGATATGCACACAAATGTTTGTCCTACCTGAAGATCGAATCCGAACCCTTGGACTAACAGGCAACATCTCAAACAATACACTACACGGGTCAAAGAAATGAAAATTATAGAGTTGTCGCTTCAGTTAAAGTGATATACCCTTGGAGCTTTATACTCTGAGACGTCCGAAATGAGATAAAAACTTACAACAACCCTTAGAGAGACGTGCAGATAATACATAGTTGCTTGTCTAGACAATAGCGTATCTTAATTGGAGTTCTGAAAAATACTTGACCGCAGTTATAGTTCTTGTAATTTTAATAGGTCCTCCGTGTCTTATTGTTTGAGCGTCGAGTGTAGTGTGCAGCTTGATCCGGATATCGTGGATTTGTATTCCGCGAACGCACGACACATTTATACAGTTGGTCTTGGTTACCAATATGGGTTGTAACATACAAACGCACGTCAGAGGCCGTAAAGAGGTAAGGAAGGATACCTAGATTGGCCTGAACTGTTTCATTATCTGACAAGGTAGGTATACCTTGATAAGATCTTTATATCACTTGTATTTCCTAATTAATGAAAAAAAATCTATCCTAAAACAAATTTTAGGCCTCCTGTGAAATAAATATTAATTATTATACACAAACTGTTTTGTACTCACAACAAAACAAAATGTTTTGTACTCATCATCATTACTGGCCAAAAACTCTATACCGAACGCAGGATTTTGCTATCATTACAAGCCAAAAACTCACTACGCAGGCTTTCCTAATGACATCCACGCGAACCGGTTACTCTATTGGTAAACAATGTAACACATTTAAATAAATAACTCATTAATTTAAATATTGGAATTAATTAAGTCTTCAAATGTAAAAATACTTATATGTAGAAACGATTGCCTGATATAAAACCGAATCGCAGTTACTTCGTTTCTAATTTAAATATGGCTGAAATGTTAGGTATCTATACATATCATACTCCGTCGAAGCTATAATTAGATTAAGCTATCAAATAATTACCAACCCTACAATTATTAATCATTGTCCCAAAAGGTTGGCCCAAAAGGTTAAGGCTAAATTAATCAAAAGATTCTTTACATTATGGATATTTTGTAAAAATATATTCCATTCTCTTTCTAAAAAAAGTCGACTATATAAACACATATAAGTAAGCTATTTGTCAGTCCCTCAGTAACTTAATACCAGTGTTATTTTCTCTATTGTGTACTCAAAGGCATTCTCCTGAAGATCAGTGTTTGCTCTATCGTAGTTGCCCTAGCCCTGACTTAGTCGGTCGGAGTTTCTTTTTCTTTATAAATAATATTTTATTGACACAAAACACTAAGATCTAAGGAATACATAAAGCAACCGTATTTTAGCTAGGTGCTTGATTAATAATTACATAAAGAAAAATAATAATTAAATTATGTACTCGAAATTAACTAGAGCAGATAACGCCATGTGTTTGTGATTATTAGACGGCAAAATGACGTCACCACAAAGTAATAAAAGTAATAAAATAAAATACATTTTATAATCATT
Organism: Leucinodes orbonalis; assembly: GCA_019425675.1. Classification (NCBI taxonomy): domain Eukaryota; kingdom Metazoa; phylum Arthropoda; class Insecta; order Lepidoptera; family Crambidae; genus Leucinodes; species Leucinodes orbonalis. The sequence continues at coordinate 139,099 of PQWD01009975.1, read as the reverse complement.
TACTGCCAATGCTCTAGTCCACCAAAATAAATAATAGGCAGACGTCTCAAACTATTTGTTCATATATTTGTTTGTAAACTTCTATTTATCACATTCAAGCCGAGCTTTGCAACATATTTTCCTTCCATTCCCTACCGACGTGTTACGGGCTTAACAAAGTGCAGCAAAATTTATTGTATTGCTTCACCCTTCAAAACCATGAGCGTGTAATGATACTAATTTGAACCTTATATCCATTGCATTAGGTTTGATAAACTATTGTAACGAAGGTCAGATGAACGTAATTTCGGCAAGTTTGTTAGCGTTAGTGGCTCGGTGAGCAATAAATTATTGTATTAGTTTGTTTTACTAACTGTATTCTTAAATAAGTTATTAGTGTCGAGGCTCAGGTTGTGTTAATGGAGTTGAAAAGACAGCAACACCATGGATTCGCGGAATGATCTCCTTGCAATGCAAAGAAGTGTGTACGAACATAGTTATCTGTTCGTATTGGATTGGATGGTTTAATAATCTGAGAATACTCGCTAAGCTGTACATAGTTTTGTAGTGTATAATGCACAGACAGATCAAAATTTCCCAGGTTCAAAAATATTAAGTACAAACAATTTCTGGTAGCTGCTATGTCCGCCATCGGACATTGTAAATGGAAGGTTTCTAGTAAAAGTTCATTGGTTCTCAGCGTGTTGTGTGTTCTCAGTGGGTGGATAAAACTTGAAAATATTTTAAATGTTATCTATATAAAATATTGTGAGAATCGCAGTTACTTCGTTTCAAAGATCTGATGATATATATATATATATCATCAGATCATATATATATAATTATATATATATATTATATATATTCATCATATATTTTATGTAGTCACAAAATGTATTAAATTCGCATTTTAAATCCGATTTTTTTAGGAACTGAAAGTGCAACCAGAGTAAGTATCATCTAACAATGGGTCTTAGTACTTAAACATTTTGTACCTCTATTTAAAGTCATCAATTCCCCTGGCTCATTACTTAATCCTTTTCCAAACCCCTCTAAGCTAACATATAACAGTATTAAGTCATACCATTGCTAAGATTATAACATTCCAAGCAAACACTCAAACCTAAGTGCTTAACAGTGCCTCGACGTTAGCCGCAAATTCAACTACCAACTAACGGTTTATGCTGTCCTAATCGTGTTTACATTCATTAATGTAAAGTCACTGTAGATAGGAATCAAGGTAACGATACAATATTAATAAGGATTTAATGGAGGGCTCGTTGCAGGCTCGATAGGGCACTCCTGAATTGTTAATCGTGTGCACGTGGCCTATATGGTGTTGGATGCGAAGGCTCGTGGAAAAAATAGATACGATTGTTACTTGTAGAAAGTTCTGTAAAGCAATTTTGTTAAGATGTATACATATATAAGATTCGTGGGCAGTTTAGTGCTCTCGACCAACAAGTCACTTATTCTGATCTACTTTTTATTATAGTATAAAAATTGATCTTATAAATTGTTGTACGTATTTGATTGTATTTATTTTTCTTTATTTCTGACTTCGTTTTTGCACAATACATGACTCATTTTTTCCTAAATTTTTTATTTATTTCCTCTCGTGAAGGTTTACTGGAAGAGATTACTTTATAGCGATAAGACCGCCTTAGTTGTATTACTATTATTTTTCTTTGTGTATTGTGTGTTTTTCTCTGTGCAATAAATATTATTATAACATCCATAATTGTGAAACTATATGACGTAGAGAACATCAAAAATAGCTCTCTATAGCACGTTTCCCGAGAAATAGGAAAAAGGCAGTCATTAATCATTCCAGTGTTTTAGTGGCTTGCTTGACATTTACTGAAACAATCTATGAAAATGCCTTTATAATTTCCAGCTAATTAACCAAAAAGGTAACATTCTATAACCAGTGACAAAGTGAATGCTCGCTTGTGGCTCATGAATAAAGTAGTGATTGCGATGGTGATTAGCCACATTCACTGAGCGCGTCTAATTAGCGCTCTTGTAAACAACCCACGCTTGTGAAGCCAGCGTAGTTTATAAATACTAATAATAAAAATACATTACTTTAGGGGTAGGTATTCGTAAAAAGTATCGAGTTTAATTATAAATAATGTAACAATGTTTGATAAGGAAAATACTTTTAACAAACACAGATGATCTCTATTATAGTCAAAATCATTGAAAAATTTTGGCTTCTATCGCAAAATTTAGGCTTCTCTAAATATTTAAGTATTACTACTCTTCAGCTGTAAATAGTCAATTACTGATTATTACAACAAGTAATTTAAATTGAGTCAAAACTCAATATTCATAAAACTAATTAAGCCTCGATTTTGTTAAAAGTATAATTAAACAATGTTAATATTATAAGTTAAATATTAAAAGTAGGTTATTGAAGTCAAAACAAACAGTCTGTTGGAAAATCAAATATAAATGTTAAAATAATTCAAAGTTTCTAATAAATTAGCTATGGCCCGTGAACACGAACAAAAGTTTGTTCTTGATTCCAGAAGTTACTTTTAGGAACGTAATATAATTAAGGAAATCGTTCCAGTTATTGCTTGACTGATTTCCAGCATAATTTGTCCTAAATGGTTTTCGGTCTGCCGAACTAAAATTTTGTCTCCCGAATATGGCGTTTATTTTTAAAACGGGCAGTACTATCCATCTTCACAAAATAAAGTTACTTGGAACTGCTGGAATTTGACAGTATACCATGCCAATGAAGAAAAATCTTGCCGCCACACAATTGCGGCAGCCAACTCATGTGGTCCATTAATATTAGCTGTACCCCGCAGTGTAAGTTATTGTCCCGCAGAAAAAAGTAGCCTATGTGTTTATCCAGGTGTCAGCTATCTTTTAAAATAGCTTTGTAAGTCATGCAGCTTGCGCGACGTGAGATACACTCCGCGCGGTACAACATGACTATTTTTCCAAAGTTTTTTTTTTTCCTAAAATAAAAAAGTGTACTTAGTTTTTCTTTGTTACATCACGCAACAAACAGGAAGGCAGGACGGATGGCATGAAGAAAAGTTATCTTAATATTAAAATTACTCCAATTTTATTTATTTGTATATACTAGGTGTTCCTCCCGGCATTACCCACGGTATAGGATATTCTCCCGCAGTAAAACATAATCTAAAATAAAGCTCGCAACACACCGCGCGAATCGACATTAATTTATAGTTCAAAAATAAAAATCAATTTCGTAAACAAAGGTAGTCTTTCTTTTTCTTTATTACATCAGCTACCTGTCAAAAAAGTCCCGTCCAAATCGGTCAAGCCGTTGCATACATTTACCGGGGCAAACGGACAGACCAAAAGACAAATTTTAAAAATATATTGTTTTGGTGTATGTACAGTATATTTAATCATATGAATAAAGAAACAAATTGTTATTTCCTTATTACAAACAGACACTCCAATTTTATCTATAAGTATGTAAAGATTAAGATTGGACAGTCCTTAATTTTCTGGAATGAGCCTTTCCGATCGATCACTACGAAGAAGGTACTACCAAAATTGGGTCAATAGGTGGTATCAATTACCGCTTGGTTTATTCATCAGCTCCTTGCTTTTCGACCATATCCAGTGGAATGAAGCAGCGGACGTACCTCAACCCAAAAAATATAATTATACTACTCAATTATCATTATTTTTTATTTGGGATAACATACCGCTCACAATGAATGATTCAAACTATGACGTATAACATTTGTTTGTTTTATTGAAGCCCACGAAAAAAAACTCTTATCAACATTTAATTTATTTCAAAGTAAGGGTGACACACCACAATAATAGCGGTGTAAATAGACAAAAGAAAACAATAGTTTCCCTTTGACTATCTGATCATCCGCAACTATGTAAGGTACACCTTTGTTATTCGAATCCAATATATATTGCACGCATCCCTTCAGTGTAGCGATTCGTTAAACATTTCGACGAACGCAAGTTTCTGCGGAAAAGGATCGTCGGAATTGATATTTCCCATGCTCAGAAATCGGGGGTAATATCCAATTTATTGTAGTGAAGACTTCACTATCATCCATTGTGACATAAAAAGAAATAAAACAGACACCACATTTTGATATGAGGTCCCTTGCTATAAGCATAAAGTTACATTGGCCTATAAATTTATTGAAAACAAAAAAATTCGTAAGTCTAGCTGTCAAAGATAAAAGAGGCTTTTTATATTGTCAGCAAAATATATTTGAAAAAAGAACATAAATTTACACCGCGGAAATCTTTATCCATTCCAATTACACATGTGATTATATGACATGACATATAATTTAGTTGAGAAGTCGGCTACTGCACCCAGGACTATTTTCATGCAGTACAAACTTAATAAATAATAATATTGTGTATGTGAAATTGTACGTTTATTGGGGACAGGGTTTCCTGTATATATAAATATAAAATAAATTATTCACTGACAATTACACAGCCATATCTAGACCTATATTTAGCCTGGAGCTTGTAGTAAGAGTAGGTACTAGGCAACTGATACGTATAAACTTTTTTTGTAATTACATAAATATTATACTCAAAAACACCCAGACTATTACAAACAGACATGTACACAAATGTTTGTATTGCCGAGGAATCAAACCCGGAACCCTTGGTGTAGTAGCCGACGACTCGCCCATTACATCTCATAGGTCGTCAATATGCCTGTCTCATAGGAAAGATTTTACAAAAACCACTATAAATAATTATGTTTATCTGTTGTTTTCAACTCATAGTGCGAGCTACTTGTTAAATTAAATTGGGTCTAGATTATTTATCATTATTTGGATAAATGAACATCTTTGGAGGAAGAAAGGTCTTCATCGGAGACCATGTACCTACAGCAAGTGCTTAATGAAGATAGTCTTCGACTGAGAAGGGTAAAGGTAACTTGTCTATATTTAACAATAGATCTTGTGCCTAAAATAACAATACAATGATGAAGATTGATTGTTTGCTTAAATTAAATTAAGCCTGCACCTGATAATTTTGGCATGAGATAAAGGTTGACTTGACGTTCGACACCGTTGTTACAAATTCTGACATATGCTTATTTTATTATGTCGAACATGATAATTTAAATTAATCCTCAGTCCCGATCGAATGCTAAGTGGTGATCAAATTAGTGTCAAGACTCTGTAAAACTAAATATATTTAGTTTTATTTTAGACATTTTATGTGAACTAGATTTGTAATATACAAATATTTGCAATCGTCAAAAAATAATTGAGTAAAATAATTACTACTACATAAATTTTTGGTTCCACTGCAAAACAGCGCCTTGACAAAACTGGTAGCATTATAATTATTTTTAGTATTAAGGAATTAACATGTACAATTTTATTGCGCCAAATAAATATTTTTCTTTCTTTCTTTCTTTCTTTCTAAATGGTATGCTCGGTACTGAGTCGTCTAGGTAGGTACCACCGCAGTGCCAGACATTGTCCCGTGAAATAGGAGTGTTTTGCACTTTTGTGATTCAGGATGAGGGCACTATAGTTGATAAAATTACCGGGAATCATGGACATATCACCTGTTGTCTCGGGTGACGGGAGCCGTGCGGCATTGATGGAATAAGAATTGATAATAACTATCAGTTCTTGGTCTACTACCATGCTGATCTTAGGTGATCAGACGTATCTGTCACTATAAGGTAAGCGTCCTGACCTTCCTGTACATTTATTTACATAAAAATAATAAAAAAAGAATTGGTAGAGGGTTTGATGACGCCGGATATCTAAGAATCTATCATCAACAGTTATTATATGCAAAGTGGATTACATACCAACACCTAAAGCCGTGCTGTGTGGACAGGCGTATATTTTCAGAGGTACGTAATAGGCTGATAATGAAAGAATTCACTTATTTAGGATATTATATTATTGAGTTGAATTTTCAGCAGAAATAGTCCAAGCAGTTTATTAGCTAACCCGACACCTTAACCAGGTCATTAGATTAACAGGTGTAAGATCAGCTTACGACAATCTGTTTGTTACTCGTTTGCCACTCGAAAACTTTTTCGCCCTATCAGCTATCGATTCTCTCTACTTCACTTGAACTTGCTACACGTTTACCTAAATTAAAATCTATATTTATAAATAAAATTGGAATGTCTGATTGAAATACACTTTTTTACTACATGCATATGAATAATCATACGGTACATACACCAAAACATTTCCAAAACCTTTTGTCTTTCTGTTTGTTCCGGGTAATCTCTAAAACGGCTGGACCGATTTGAACAAGGCTTTTTTGGCAGGTAGTTGATGCAATAAGAAAAAAACCTAGGTTACTACTTTCTTGTAGATAAGAGAACCACGTGGCGTGCAGCTCACATAGCACGAGTTGAGTGCCTTATGAGGCGAATTAATAGCTGACACCCATGATAAATGCATAAGCTACGTTTTACTGCGGGAGAGCATCTTATTCCGGAGGTAGCGCAGCGCGGCACGCTGGTTGTCAATATAAATTATGAGGCTTCTTGTAAAATCGCCTCTTGTTAGAGCTTATTGTTCATAGACAAGTAGCCTCAAAAGCTCCACAATAAGCTTTTGTCCGATCATTCTTTGAAGATTGTTATACAAAGATAAACGTATGAAATACATCGTTCTACCGGCAATGGTAGAAGAAGTAAAAAGTTATCTTTGTGAAGTGAGCATTCTTTGGAATTACTTTTAATGTTTGAGGGGATTTTAACCAAAATTAGCCAAATAGTTCCATTATTGAGCAGGTCACTGGACCCACATTCTTTGTTTGGTAGAATTCAATTTAAAAAATATTCTATAGGTAATATTTAGAAAAAAATATATTTCATGAGTTCTTACGGAATCCTCTTAACACAAATTCGATTGGGCTGAAACATGTCCAACCAAATCTTAAAAACAAGAATTGTTGATTTGTTATTTTGGTCAAATACATTTTTACTAAAATAACATCACACAGAAACAATGTTGGTAGAATGGTAATAAATATTAAATCAGCTTGGATTGCTATATCTCACGATTTCCATTCACAAATCCTCAGTGGAGTCAAACAGTTGGGAAAACACGCGAAGCGAGAGAACTGCCTGCTATTTTTACCCGTACATCATACCTTTTCATCGGATTACACTGTGAATAGGGAAGGTTAGAGGTGTCATTTCCATAACCCCTTGACACAGAAACAAAATGCTCGTTCGCCGTTCCACTGAGGGTTTATCATGGCGTCGCTCGATATTGCTGACTGAACCAATATTGGCGTTAACAGTTGAATACCTAATATCGATAATCGAGCTAAGGGCATGTTGTGAATAAGATATCGTTGGAAACCGTATGATTAGAGCTTAATAATTTTCTTAAGTCACAAAACAAAAATAACATTTATAATGAGATATTGTTTTCATTGTTCAAAACGGTGAATGGCAAACTGTAAATTTAGGGTGTGTAGTGATTATTTCCACCTGATAGGAGAAATGTTATTACAGTTTTCTTGTGATATTACAATACCATGTATAGTGTAAAGAAAAATTGCAGAATAATGCAAGAGACTCGTGCATGATCACAAAATTTTACACAGTACAAAGATTAAACCCAGATCGCTTTTAAGCCAACTTCTCATGTTTCAGATGACATCAAAATCATCAAAAAGGTTTCCGAATTAAATTATAAAGAGGGCCTCTGACCTCTCCACAATTTACATAGAGCGATTCATAAATAGCGCTAATATAACTGGGCCCTTAACAGTTCCGTCGTTGGCAGCGAGCCAAGAGAAATGTAGGCCGAAACAGATTCACTCCATGAAGTTACTGTCTGCATCGTCAAGGGTGCATAAGGACTCTAGACGGACGGCTTGGACTGAGGGAAATAAAAAACCAAATGGGATTTTTTATTTGTATCTATGTGTTTTACTGCTTCAGTGGTGAAGTGTTCTAAATGTGGGATTAAGATTGCTCTATGATCGAAGGGTTGTAAAGGGAGATTTCATAGTGAAAGTTACTATGGGTGACTTTTTATGCAGTTGGGCATGTAAAGGAAAATAATATAGAATTGTCCCGAAAACACATTATAACTTGTGTCCCCACTAGAACAGAAAATATTAGAGTTAAAACATCTGATTCACAATGTCACCCGAAGCATACACTGTAAAAACTTAATCGATTGTATTTGTATGCCACCGAAATGGTGTTTTCAGAATTATGACAATACTTTAAATAAATAGGCCTATTTAGAGAACACACAATAAGGTAGGCTTAATCATTCTACTTAGATCTATATATATGAAAAAGTTTAGTATTATTGATTTACAAACAGGTGTTAAATAATATGTTTTTAAACATTTTAAAAAGTTTACCCCATTAAAAAATGGGGTCTTATTAATCATGATGCATTTAATAACAAACGAAAATAAGTTTCAGTTCTGACAGTCACAAGGCATCCCAATTTATACATAAATAATATATGAGATAAAAATAATATTTTACCTTACATTTGCTTTTTAAAACAGTCTTAGATAGTTCTCTTCGTTGTATCCTGTCATTTCTACTTGGCCTTCATGCCGTTACATCAGGCTTTGAAACTTACTGCTTTTGTCCCCGCTCACTTTAATTTAGTTTCGCTAAAACCTTGTATTCGCCCGCAATGCAATACTCGCCTATTCTACCACAGGAGATGAGGTTTTGGCCTTGTATTTTCTTTCTTTTTTCAAGGAATATTATTATTAGGATTACTTTAAAGCACGCTGCGATGCATAAAAAGACAGAATGTATTTCAAATTTACGCTATTGTAGTTTTTTTGATGCTGTATAACTTCAATTTGTTACAAAAACTGTCGAACATGTTTATTTCTGAGCTTATCTATCGCTTATGTGTCTCAAAGATAGAATTATTTGATTTCAATCAATAGAAATAACAATTTTATCATCATCCTACAACGTCATACTGCAGGATAGGCTTTCCCATACACATGGCTATCAAAACTAAAACAAATCAAATCCTTTACTTCAGATATAAATTCTATTTTACATAAATCCACTTATATTAAACTTTAAAATTAAAATGACGAAAACGATAAAATATTAAAATGAAAAATTAAATTAAACAATAAAATTATAAATACAGCTATGGAAAATTAAAATAAATTGCTGTTATGAAATTGTATATCGACTTACGAACGGAACAAAACTTCCCATATTTAACAAATTCACGAAAACAAGCAATCATCTGATCGTTTATACCTTATTCAAATGAATAGCTGTCATCGAAAAAATGAGAATTTCCATCATGGGACTTGGATTCTCTAATGACGTCATCTCAACATGACGTCATTAGAGAATGACGTCATGTTGAGATGCAATCAGTTTGCCGAGTAGCAGATCAATTTACATAACTGTTCTTATTAATTCGTCCATTTGAATTCTTCCAAAATTATTTGTTTGTTTTCATGCAAAGTATTATTATTATGAATTGTTAAGCAATTCAGTGAATGGCACTGATATTTGTAACAGTAATTATTTCCTGATTATTATCATAACAAGACAAACAGGACATATGTAAATAATAATAATTAACCAAGTAGTTAAATAATTATTATTAAAATCAACCACCATGCAAGGAGTCGTGAAAATTTATTCTAGAACGTGAAGAGTGACAGCTTTCGTCATATTAGACCCAAAACAACCGTGACAAAACAAAAGGTCTCGATTCATTTTGCTCAATAAAGAAAAAGATTTTTGCGATTTCATAAAATTGCCTATTTAGAATTTGGATAGTGTATACCTGACTTTTTAAAACTGTTGAAACTTTAATCGTAATGAGCTACGAGTATATACAATTCTAGTCGTCGCTGGCTCGTAAACTAGAACGAGACTAAATCTAGAGCTCTAAATAATAAAATAAAACGATAAATAACCCCATCCCTTTCTATCTCAATTTAAGTAAAGATCAACGTTGAAACTAGTTATAGAATACGGGCCGCAGAATCGTATTTTTACTGAAATGAAATGAAATGAAAAGTGTTTATTCAGTTTATGAATGTCAAACCATGTGTTCGGGAGGTAGTTTTCCACTGAGAAGGAACCAGCAAGAAACTCAGTAGTTACTCTTTTCAAAAAAATTGTGTTTAGTACAGAATCATTTGTCAATCAAAATAATTATATAAATCAAATTATATTCTCAATTTTTTATCATATTAAGTATTAGTAAAAACATAATCTACAAGAGTATTCTTAGCAAACTAAAATACTAGTAATACATTATGAATTTGTTAAGCCACAGTTTTAAACAACATCAAAATATCCAACCAGTCGTGTGTGTGTCAAAATGAAACCAGTAACAAAAATAATCCTTTCTGCACAGTCCTTGGTACCATCATGTGCCTGGGAATACAGCACTCACTGAAACATTATTTTAACAGCCTCATTTCTAAATGTTTGTAATACTATAATATTAAAGCTTTATTAAATTTAAACATAAAGTAAGAATGTCGCGTTACACATTACAATTTTGCTTCACATGAATACTTCAATATCAAAAAAATGGACGTGTGATTGGCCAAAAAATATAAAAAACAATTAATGGAAAAAACAATGAACGAAGAGAGAGAAACTAAAATAAAAAGAAGGTAAATAATTACTTAACATTGAAGTAGATACCTAAAACTATAACTCCTATTGCTGTACAAAGGCTTCACCCAGCAGCTTAAAGCGAATGGAAATCGGGGTCAGGACCAAGAGCTTAACGTGCTTGTTAAGCTGTTGGTCCTGTCTACTACCCGTATATGCGGCCTAAAACACCCAACAATTTCCGCTGAGCCGAATCTGCATAGGTATGTTGTGTATGTAGACTGCAGTGACCTGATTGGTTGAGTGATACAACTGTTATTCTGTTAAAGATACAGCTTATAAAGCTTAAGATATATGTTGGAATAAATAAAGAAGGAATCACCATTTCAGTGGCTATAGACTAAACGATCCTCTTGGTACAGAGGCGTCTTTTGTTTTATTCATTCAAGTTCCTAAGACAATATCACGTGCCAGTGTGTAGAGTGGAGGATGAATAGCATGATTCGGAACATTTGAAGAATGTAGAGTCGGTGTTTCGTTACTAGTATGAATATAAATTTTTTGTAAAATTTTTGTTTTATTGCGACAATATTCAGATTTTGAAATATAAATGGATATTTTGGATCAACTAGCAATGTCTTAAGTTACTAAAATATAATATTATTAAACTGTAGTATACGACGTTTTTACCATTACACCACATGGGTCGTCAGTTTACACGACAAACAAAAAGTTTTCGTTTCTTAACAAAATAATTTTGAATATCAATGATAACTTTGTTTCCCTAATTAAAACAGAAACTAACCAAATGACAAAACTAGGAAATGAAATAATTTTACCCGCAACGCAAAATCACATGGTAAACATTTGACACGACATAAAATAGTCGTAATATGATATTTTCACGGTATTCCATAAGAACTCGCAATGATGACCAATAAAAATCTAATAGCTACCTTGTAGTTCGCCAGGCTTATATTTATGAGGTGGGATTTATTGGACTTCATACGTGGCTCGTAAAGTCAGTATTTGTTATGGTTTAATTATATTTTTATGTTTTGCTAGTAGTAAAATTGTGGGGTAAAAGTTATTTTAAAACGTGGCAAGTCGTAATATTAATGGGTTTAGAAATATATTTAAGTCTATTATTTATGTAATCAATTGTTTTAAAGAAAACTGGGCCAATAAGCTTGCATATTTGGATCATATGCTGTAATTTGAAAAGAAATAAATTCCTTATTATCACAGTCAATAATGTCCACTGCTGAACGAAGGCCTACCCATTAACTTCTAAATTAATAAATTTGCCTGCCCTGCTAAATTAACCAGTTTATAGTAAAGCCTTGTTAAAAAATACTTTATAAAAATGGATTTATGGTCAGTTTCTCTTTATTTTACTTAAAATGTATGATGGCTTTAACAGTATAATAGCGAAGTCTCGGTAACTAACCTAACTTATACTGCAGCCTTTTATATCAAAGTAATGTAGATCAGCAACAAATGCATTATTTAACTTATACAAACTATTTTAAATACCATGTCCAGGTGATGTATCAGGGAAAACGACTCTACAATATGTAGGTTTTTCAGTTCCCAATTAGCAATTAGAATAATTTAAAAAAAAACAAAATACAGCCCTGTCCGCAAAAATTATTTATTCTTTTTCACACTGAGTACATCTCGCAAAATTCTCAAAATTAATTCAACGCAAAGTAAGCCTCTTCTTTGTTGCCAAAGATTTAAAATTTAAACAAGTTGTTGCATCTCTTAAAGCGGGTTTCCATTTGTATAGAGCTCGTTAGCACTCGGAAGGGTTTGTCAAGCTTCAGCACAGCGTTACTGACCTAAAAAGAATTACAGGTTCATTGCATTGTCTGATATCTTATAATTTTTTTTATTAAAGTCATTGCTTGAATCTATGTTGCTAGATGTCCTGGTCATGGTTTTGATTAAGTACTTTTCGAATTCAGACAAAAGATTCCTACTTCTTTACGATCGCATTTAAAATTCGAAAATTAAGTTATCAAAATAAAAATTTTTTAATCATTTGTTCAGTTTATCCATAAACATAACATAACATATGATTAAAAATTGTTTTTTGCCAATTGCCTTTTACTAAATTGGTAAATAAATTATATGAATAGCTTGGTTAAAAGATCTCAAAAGCGTCTTTAACTTTCCTTTATAACCTACTAGCTTTTGCCCGCGGCTTCGCACGCGTTAAATTCGGGATAAAATGGCTCCACTTTCCTGGTAACGAAAACAGAATAATTTTAATACTGCAACACTGCTTCTTCTTCTTCTTTTTCACTCTGAATACCAAATTTTTGCTTTTCACTTTAAAAACTGGGAAAAGTCAAATATAAATTACCCCTTTTTAAAGCTTTATGGGCCGATTGTAAAAACTTCAATATGCAAGATTTATTGTTCTTAACAAATAGCCATCATACTCATTTGTAGGTTGCCAACCGTACTCTAAAATAGAGTATTGTCCTCTATATCATGTGGTCGTACTCTATAATCTATAACACTAATAAAGTACGCTAAAATACTCTTTTTTACAAAAATGTTTAGTGCACGTCCGTAATAATACGCAAAAAACCTTAATTAGAATTAAAAAGTCCACTATTTACAAAAATGGTTTGATTTTAGTAATGATAACTGGCTGTATTCACTAAATACAATATCTTTAAAGACTACTGTTGAATTTAATAATTTAGAACAAATTATAGAAGGAAAACTTAATTTAAAAAGACTAAACATAGACATGTACTTTATATTCAGAAGTATCAATTTTAAAATTGCTCGAAGCGCCGAATTGTTTAATAACGCAGACTTTATACAAAATGAACCGCCGAAAAATGGCAATATATTTTTAAAAAATGTCCTCAAGAATTTGATTGTTAAAAAAAATATTAGCTATATACTCTCTGTTCCCGCCACTTCAGCATTTACAGAAAGAGTCTTTTCGGTCATGAATGTAAAGTGGCGAGAAAAGAGAAACAGGCTTCATTGAATTTAATCAAAATTGAGCTCTTGATATATATAAATTTAGAGTTAGAATGTTTAGACTCATTCAATACCTTTAAAAATAATGAAATTTGTTATGTGCCGCAAGAAGTACTAAAAATACCTTTTTAAACGATAAAAATAAATGATACTCTTTTTATAAGTGCATACTCTTTTTTTCCTCCTTTAAAATCAGATATACTTTATTTTGCTAAAAAAAGTTGGCAACCCTACTCATTTGTGAATTCTACCCTGTAAACTGTACATAGGATTTCCCTGCCCAAGTTTAAAGTTTTGGAGTCCATTTCCAATATATATATATGTACATATGTTTATATATATCACTATACAAAGGATCCCCCCTCCCCCAATTTAAAAGGTTTTGGGGTCAATTTGTGGAATATATATATAATATATATGTATACTATACATAGGATTCCCTCCCACACCTTCAAAGGTTTTGGGTCTATTCAGAAAAAAAAAACATTATATACTAAAAAACATATATAATATATATAATAATAATTATATATATATATATATATATATATATATAATATATATTAATATATATATATATATATATATATAATATTATATATAAATTATTATATATAATGGAATAATAATAAGGATCCGCATAGTCCGCATACAAATTTCAGCGTCGTACTACAAAAATTGCGGAATGTTCCATACAAAACTGCGAAAAATCGGATATAATACTTCTTCCACTATTTGAAGGGTTTGGGGTGAATTTTTGAAAAATAAAGTATGTATATTTTTTCGTTTCTGACAAATAGTCCGCATACCAAATTTCAGCGTCGTACTACGAAAATTGCGGAATGTTCATAAAAAACTCCAACCCGCATTTTAAGGAAGTGGGGGTGAAAACGAGACAAAAAGTAGCCTAAAACCTATTCTAGGTTACCTACTATCAACATACCAAGTTTCAATAAAATCCATTCAGCCGTTTGGCGTGAAAGCGTAACAAACAGACAGTACGACAGAGATACTTTCACATTTATAATATTAGTATGGAAGTATGGATAGCCCTACGTATACGAGTATATAACAAGCATTTATTATCAAAGAGACGTTTATAGGCAAGGTCTAGTTCTTTTTGTAGGCTTTTGATTGTTATAATGACATCGTAAAAACTAATTGCCTACTGCTTTACAAAGCTTTGACGCTATAAGTACTGAATAAATAAGAAGCAAGTTAATTAAAAATATGTTTTTATTTATTCTGTCGTGTTAATGAATTAATGATCGAATACATTGTGAAATGAAAACTGAGCCTAAGTATCAATTCACAGAATATCCTACTGAAATGTTTGACCTTTTGAAAACTCGGGCAATATGGTAAATTTGTTTTTTTATATACTTATTGCTGGTAAAGATAAATTGCCTACCTCTGTGGTCTACGCTTGCACCCAGCGTCCATGTAGTTTAAATCTCTGCAAGACCTCGGAGTCGTGGCATCGAATCCCGCAGAAAAACTGCATACTGAAAAGTATCATTTGCGACTTTTTCCAGTTTGGTTAGGCCATTGCAGGCTGAATCACCTAATTGTCAGGAATGAATGATTATGGTTGTCCTTAACACCACGAATCCGTATTGGGCCCGCAAAGTTGGTTATTGTCATAATTTTCTCAATCTCCCGATAGCTGTTGTGCTGAAAACAGTGATGGTGATAGATACATTTCGGTGGACTAGTTATCAATAAAACCATTAATTAATGGATCGATTCGATAACTGAAAACAATTTAGGCAGCTAAAATAAAATTGAAATAGCTCGGGAAGTAAAGATAATTTTTTTATACCTTCTATATATGCCACCATTTTGAATCTCACCATGTAGGGAAACGTTCAATGTCCTTGGAGACTATTGAAAAGGTTCTTAGTAAGCTACCATGTTATGTTGGCATCACACACTGGTCAAAAACTTCGTCTTTGAAGTTGAAATATTTTGAATAAAAAGATCTTCCCGAACCTATTAAGCTGCCAATCCTAAAAACTTGATTGAACTTTGACTAAGTTGGCACCTATTTGGACTACTTATCCCTGTTCGCATATTCGTCTAAAACTTTGAGAACTAAACTCAGAACTAATATCCATATTGGCACATCTATTAATATCCATACCTAGTGAAATCTAGTGAATTATCGGCTCTATTGCTACTGACATTATTTAAGAAAGGCATCTTATTAACAACCATGGAAAACTATGATAGGTATGACACAATAATTTATATTATCAAAGAATTTCATATTATGTTTAAAAATAACCCTTTATCAATCCCACAGCCTTTGTATTCTTTAATATTGGTAGAATTCGAAGCGATAGGCGCGTTGAACGCAAATTAAATATTAATCAATAACGTAATATATTTGAAAACGCAAACCTTTAATAACGACTGGTCTTGATACTTTAATCACGGTTGGATAATTGAAACAATTTCAGTATGGAAATATACACAATTAAATTTAACTTACAGCTTTACTGTAGAGGTTAAGCTCCATCACCAATTGACTTATTGGGTATATTGGTAAAGAAGTCAGCCTCTATGTCAAGGGTTAATCTCTCATGACGTGCGAACATGTGCGCAAATTGTGTTCTTTGATAGAATAATATTATACTATTATTATTAGTGTATGTA
Organism: Leucinodes orbonalis; assembly: GCA_019425675.1. Taxonomy (NCBI): domain Eukaryota; kingdom Metazoa; phylum Arthropoda; class Insecta; order Lepidoptera; family Crambidae; genus Leucinodes; species Leucinodes orbonalis. The sequence continues at coordinate 122,883 of PQWD01009975.1, read as the reverse complement.
TACTCTATAGAAGTTTTAAATCAAATATGCTTATTCAAACAGCGAACATAAATACAGGGTGAAACAACTTTGGTACGTACAATGACTGCGAGTATGTACAAACAGTTACGAGTATCCAATAAAACAATATAAAAAAAATAAAGTATGCTATATTTTTTCGTTTCTGACAAATAGTCCGCATACCAAATTTCAGCGTCGTACTACAAAAATTGCGAAATTTCCATACAAACTTCCAACCCGCATTTTAAGGAAGTGGGGGGGTGAAAACGAGACAAAAAGTAGCCTTAAACCTATTCTAGGTTACCTACTATCAACATACCAAGTTTCAATAAAATCCATCCAGCCGTTTAGGCGTGAAAGCGTAACAAACAGACAGAACGACAGACAGACAGAGATACTTTCACATTTATAATATTAGTATGGAAGTATGGATAGCCTGGAGATAGATGACTGCGAGTATGTACAAACAGTTACGAGTATCCAATAAAACAATAAACAGACAGACAACCGGCATCTAAGTATGTAGATATAGTAACACAACTGCTTCCGAAGTATAGTGTATGTATGTATGAGCATCTAGCTTAACTGATTGCTCCGGGATTAGTGAATCCGTATCCCACGAAATCCAAAAAACGAAAAAACGTTTTGATTATGTCTAAATAAATAACAACCAACATGTTTATGTACTGGTTGAAATAAACATTTACACAATTCCAAAAGCCACCATTTCAAAGCCTAAACATTCCCGAGAAACGTGTGATTTGCCTTTAACCCCAGAGGTGACAGGGAAACCTTTTAAAAATATTTATTTACATACACACAAAGGGAAAATCTCACACTCACGATGATCGGCAGATCTTTACGACCCTTTTTACTGTGATGCCGGTAGGTTTTCATAAATGAGAAAAACTTAGAGCGATGTTGATATGGATTTCCTTTGGCTGAACATACGAGTGGCTATTTGATCGGAGATATTCTTACAATATGCAACTGGTCGAGTACCTGTATTGTATATAGTGTAGTATATAATTAAGTCAATTACAAACTGATTTTTACAACCCACTGCTGGGACAAGCCTTTTCGCACAGCATGCCTACGGGATTTTGATCAGTAATTCTGTAAATAGTAGTGTTATGCACACCATTATTTTAGATAAGTGTACAGTAGCTCATTGCGTATAAGAGACCCAAAATTGCATTCATGATTATTTTTCAATATTACTTACATAGCACGCACATAACGGATAAACATTGGAAGATACCTTAACCGCATCTACTTGCCTAGAGGCATCGTGATCACTTGTTTGCAACTATCCTATGTAACGAAAATAATAAATATGTATATATATTAGTGTTACAAATGCATAATTTGGAAAAAACCTTACTAAATTTCTTGCCAAATTCTTCTGAATTTAAGGTGTATTCCGAATCAGTGGTAGCTTCATTTGGCATTCATAAGTTTTTTTTTTATATTATGAGTGTACAGGACAATCAGAACGCTCACCTGGTGGTAACAGATACGCCTGACCATGACAGAGCGGCATTGAAGGAGACCAACAACTGATAGACAATTATTATTTTCCGCCAACGCCTCAATGGGCCCGACAACAGACAACAAGTGCCTTCCTCTTTGGATTTGAACTATCAAGGTGTAATAAAAGTCCCTGATTGATCACAAATAAGCTCATCAACAATTTCCCCATACTCCGTGCATTATTTAAATGACCTGTCTCTTGTCATAAGCGAGTGTGACAAAGGCAATTAGGTCAACAAACTTCCCCTCCATAAAAGGTGTGTTGACCCACACATTAGCCACATCCGATTTCGTTCCGGTTCCCATACAATGCGTTTATGTTGTAATGGTGTGGTTGGCAAAGTATTTCACACGAAAATAGTGACATGTTTTTTCATGTAGAAAGAAGTCATTATGAATATGTATTAAAATAAGTAAGGTCATTTTCTGGATAGGTTATTTACTCTCAATAAATATAACCTATTAGTAAATATTATACCAGTACTTTAGTCACTTTAACAGAAAAAAATAATAATATTAAAATTCTGAACTGGAACGCTGTGTTAATCTAGTATAAGTGGGTATTCTATCCTGCCTGTTCTCCTTGTTTTAATATATATAGACATTTTAAAATGGAACAAAATGTTGGGTTTTTAATAGTTAACAGTTTTCAAATATATTACCAATTTATAGCTGTTATATTATCTTGTTGCATGAGCTTTCAAAAATAGCCTAAATGAATCCTCCCATCGAGTTGGGCTTGGCATGAATTTAGACAAGACGAAAGTCATGTTAAATGACCATATACCTACCCATATCCATGCCACCGATATGCGTCGATGGCATCCTTCTCGAAGTTGTGCAAGAATACGTTTACTTTGGCCAAACGATCCAACTTGCTGAAGCTAGTAGGAGGATTCAGTTGGGCTGGGCGGCATTCGGCAAGTTACGTCAGGTCTTCACGTCGACGATTCCGCAATGCTTAAAGACAAAAGTCTTTGAGCAATGCAAGTTGAAGTGGCAGTGGGCTGGTCACGTATGTCGCAGAACCGATGGCCGTTGGAGCAGACGAGTTCTGGAGTGGAGACCGCGTCTCGGCAAGCGTAGCGTAGGACGCCCTCCGGCCCGATGGACCGACGACTTGCGAAAGGTCGCTGGTGGAGGCTGGATGAGGAAAGCGGAGGACCGGGATATCTGGCGCAAAATGGGGGAGACCTATGTCCAGCAGTGGACTGCGATAGGTTGAATAGGATATTATCTTGGTACTTATACTATTTTAACAAAAATACTTAAATTAACAGAAAATATATATTTGCCCACAGAATTGTAATTTCAGTGACGGCCACTTCAAATCCCTTATCCGGGGAGCTATGTCGTTAACTTTAGTTATCTTGCAAGTAACAATAACGCTATTTTTTTTCAAATCAAATCGTTAATTTCAAATATAACATCTATATTACATCTATATGTACTATTGGCCTATTCCAATAATATGAAATCTTAAAATTAGCAAAACAATTAATAATAAAGTAAAAAATATGCATCACAGTATTTTAAAAATCACTTGTATCCTTGTCATCATCATTATTATTTTATTAATCGACAGGCCACAGCTGGCCTCACATAACGATAAAGTGCTAAATGTATCCTGCTATGTGCCTTGTGGGTGCGCCGTAGCACTGCTTGATAAATTTACATTATTGTAGCCGCTACGAGGGACTACGAAAAGAAACATGTTCATAGACTATTTGGAACCTTCAGCTCATTTCGTTCATGTCCGTTCCCACTTGAACAATATCGTCTATGTATTTATCAGTCGCTAAATCAGGATCTCTGTTGCACTTCACTGCTGGACATAGGTCCTACATATTTTTTGCTAGACATCCCGTGCCTGCGCTTTTTCTTTCTGCCTTTACTAAGGACCTTTCAAAAGTCGTGAGTCGTCAATCAGATAAGATAAGATAAGATAAAAATTCTTTATTGCACATAAAAAAGCATACAACACAACAAGAAACAAAAAAAAAGAGTACAATGTAGGCGGCCTTATTGCTAAGGTAGCAATTTCTTCCAGGCAACCTTTGGGTGAAAGAAAATACTTATAGGTAAGCGGGCTAGTGCAAAAACTTATAATATAACAGTACATAAACTAAATACACATTACTACATACATAATAATAAATAAATTAATACATAATAAAATATATACATAAACTAAATGGAAGATAGGATAATACAAAAATACAATCAGAGTTACATGAAGAAAAAGATAGCGACAGCTTACAGCATAGGAAAAAAGGTAAAGGAAAGCTGAGATCACAAATATTTATTGTAAGTAATGTTTTTTTACTCGGCTCTTAAAAGTCTCAAGAGACGGCGCACGACGAATGTCCTCGGGCAAGGCATTCCACAGCTTGATCGCTCGCACTGTGAAAGACTTTCCGTAGAAGTCAGTTTTATGAGACGGCAGGTCAAGCGTCAATTTAGAGCTAGCACGCAAATCACGGGCCAAGGTTGCTGAGTGAAAAATAAAGCGATCTTTAAGATAAAGAGGGGTGTTAGGGTGGGAAAGAATGAAGTAAAGGAGGGAGAGAATGTGACAGTCCCTTCTACGGGCAATAGGCAGCCATTGAAGTTGGGACCTATATGAGGAGACATGGTCATACTTACGCAGGCTAAATATAAATCGGTTACAAAGATTCTGCAGACGCTCGAGCTTATTTAATAGTTGAATAGATAAATCAGATAACAAACGTCTGCATAATCCAGCATAGGAAGAAGAAGCGAATGTGCCAGGCTTATTTTGGTTTTGGTCGGCAAAAGATTCCTAAGACGCTTAAGAGAAACGTAAGCGGCAAACACCTTCCTACTTACCTCTGATACCTGATTCCACACCAAAGAGTCATCAAACGTAACGCCAAGATTTTTGACTTTACGGCTGTAGGGAATAGAAGTTCCATCAAAAATGATCTGGGGTAACATGTCATGTTTAATCCGTGATATTTACCAGTGGCTACCTATTATGATGGTCTGAGTTTTTGCCGGATTAACCTTCAAGCCGTAGGAACGACTCCACTCGGCAATACTGATAAGGTCTCTGTTGGTAGTCTCGATAGCAACTGAGAGATCTGAAAGCGGAGCTTGTGTATAAATTTGAAGATCGTCTGCATACAAATGATAGGAAGAAGTGAGCGGAAGAGTGATAGAATTTATGAAAATAGCAAACAAAAGAGGTGACAGGACGCCACCCTGCGGAACGCCGGCAGAAGTATTACACCACGCAGAAAAAGAATCTTCAACGCGAATGCGCTGTCGGCGCCCATACAGGTAACTTTGAAACCATTCAATCACCGTTGGAGATATGTTATGAGAGCGCAAGATGGAGAGCAGAATATCAAAATCTACTGTATTGAAGGCGTTACTGAAATCAAGGTTAAAGTCAAGGTCAATCAGGTTTGAAGACGTCTTACACTTTGTTCAGAATTGGTCTCTTTGAATAGCTATCACATTAATTTTGTTTACATAACTGATCCGGTCAGCTATGTTAGAATTTTGGATCGCTATCATATATTAACTTTTGTCAAAAATAATAAACGCGTTTCGTTTTTCATACTACCAAACGAACTTGAAAAACAAATATTCCATTTGTGCCTATCGTATTGACGACCCTTTTCCATCAATATCCGTCCCATTTAATCACCACAGCAGATGTGGCGGCTAACGAGCGAGCTGTGATGACGTCATAAAATATTGATATTGCGTAGGAGTTAAACTTTATTAAAGTTTTATGCACAGATTTTATGTATAATATCCACTGCTGGAAGTATGCCTTATTCTCCTTTTCTACTGGTCATCAAATTATTGTTCCGGACAAAGTCCACGCTTAGCAGGCGGGCTTGAGACAGCAATACCAATAAAAGGTTCCAGCATTGATTCTTAGTAAATGTTAAGTTCCTAAAGGCAACTCAATCGTATCCTAGTCTACCTTCGCCACATGACCCAATTAGATCCTAACCTACGCCTTTCAGCATACAAAGAGTTAATGCCAACAACAATTGACTATATAATGAATAAATATCCACTGACATTCACACAGTGCCATCTAGCCACAAGTTAAGCGTGAAGTCTGTATTATGGGCACTAAACAATGGATAAACATGCTTATATACATTTGTTTTTGTAAATGCATACATACAAAGACCATTACAAACAGACATATTCATGCAAACAAATGGTTGTACTGCCCGGGGATTAAATCCGGAACCCTTGGTGTGGTGCAATCCCTCCACATGAGTCGACATATAGGCTATTAAGCCCAAAGTAGTCGGTTGGATATGACCGCCTTTTCTAACCCACCGTTGTGCCCAACATGCTTACCCTGATTTTAGCTAAGCGATAAGAACAACCAAAAATGAGACTCTATTACTTCCAAGCATTCCGATCCCGGCTAGTTTTCCCCAACCAATACAACTGTATTGCATAATATTTATTATGAACGTACAGACAATTGTATTTGAAATAGCTCAATAAGTACTGATATAATGGGTTGCAAATAAAAAATACAATACACGTTTATTTAACACATTCTTTTATTTACATTATATAAAAATTGGTAACCAGTTTCATGCAATACTTCATTTAGGAAATGTAAAAGAAGACATTATGAGATTAACTAAATTCCTTAATATTGCCTTCTAACACAAAGATTTAGATTCAAAAATTTTATTTTCTGACACGAATAATGTACTCATATAACCATTGGTTAATATTGAATGTAACTAGTTACCAACATTTTAATAAAACGTAATTTATACAACAAATACGTTAATACAGACCAGTCAAAAACATCAATCTAATATTACAATTAAAATCAAATCCAATTTACAAAATAGTCCAGTAAAATGTTGGGTATAAATACAATGTATAACACATCCAAAAGAAACTTATATAAGTTAAAAAAGTTCATAATATAGGCTATCACCGTAGCAAACTTTAAACTATACGCAAGCAGTTTATAAAATTATGTACACTAAAAAAAAGAGATCGTATCGTGTTTGGTAAAATTAAAAATATATTTATTAGGAACATTCCTTAGACAAAATCAATTACTTTCTTAGGTAAAATAAATTTTTAAAAGTAAAGTATACATTGATCATTCTGGAAAAAACTAGTTGTACGCTAAGAAAAGGCGGAAACATAATGCTTTACGCCAACTTACTCAAAAATAAAGGCATTATTGAATAGAACGTGTCAACGAGTAAATACAAGTAACACAGAATCACACTTATTTGTCACTCCACGAAACAACAGCTATTGTGGTAGGGTCGGTTTACTATAATTACATCGACTTTAATAGCAGCTAACTTTGAGCATCATCTGAACTTTTTATCAAGATTAGGATATGACTTGACATCTACATCACACATTGAAACAGGAAGAGCATATTAATTTGTGTAAATAACATAATAAAAAACCATAGTGAAAAATATGATAAATTTTTATATTACATAAAACAATCCTTTGTGTACAAACACATAATATTATGCTATCAAAGTCGTGTACAACAATATTAATATTTTATACATCATATTACAAAAATATTCTTACATTAGGAAATTTTGTATAACATCGAAAAAACGTCAAGGTAAACCAAGGCCGGGATTCCACCAAACCGGAAACGAGACGAGCGGTGATGTTTTAAAACAACCAATAAAAATGCTCATATCTCTCCGCTCAACTTCAGTAGAAATAGCAATGCGGAGACAAGAGATGAGACCGGCGTGATATGAGCAATGCCACAATGCCACTTTGGTATCATCTAACGCATTAAACAGAGTAAAAATTATCCATTACTGGTATGGCAATTGAAGTGGGTTCTTCTCCAAAGCAGACTTTTTTGGTAGGGCAGTATAAAGCTATCAGTTCTGATTACATATTCAGATTTCAAATAAAAGAAGACATCCTACCTACCTATCTAGAGTACCATTCGTATCAACTGTGTAATAATCACCCAATGCCTCGCACACTCGCAAAGCTAGCCAGCACACATATCTGCAACATAGTTTTGCACAGTTTCGGATGACTCACCTGAGCTGACAAACATATCTTTTCGCACAGCACACCGCACACATCTCCGCTTTGGTGGAGTCGCGACCTTAGTTTGAAAAGTGACCGTATCAAAGGACACAGTTTTGTATTTACATTTGGCTAAGAATTAGCTTAAGCGAAGTAATGTGTGTTAAGACTAGTAGCAATTGCAAAAGATTTTAAAATGTTTTCAATTAAAACAACGGGCATCAGAAATACTGGAACATATTAAAAGATCTTTCACAAAATATTTTTAAATCTTAACATAATAGACAATAACAAATGAAATGCGGAAGCATAAAAGTATGAATTCCTTAGCTCATAAACGCAAATATATTTTTTTGGAAATACGAAATAAACCGATGCTCATTATTTTTATTGAAGAACTGTATCATGACAACAACACATTTTGTCGGTGATATTTGAGGGCATAGTCACTTGTCCAATTGCCTTGTTTATGAAGAAAACATTCATCTATACAGGCACATTATAGTTGGGATCATATCCTAGAGAGAATTCTAAATACGGTTAAGAAATGTTGAAATGCATTTTAAATACTTTTATCTCATTGGTCATCATCACCACATTGAAACAACATCACAAAAATATAATTCCTATATCCATATTTTTTAAGGTCGAACATTTTATGAACATTTAATCTCATAGCGATTTTACTTACGAACAATACCATGATCCGTTTAATACTCAATTTCATTGTTAACCTACACATTTCCATTATTATCAATATTCATATCGACACATGCCAAGCAGAGGGCCAGCCCCCTGGTTCATAAGAATACGAAATATCCAAAAAATTTTGAACGATACTCTACATCGAACCACCATTTTGTTAGTTGCTAACTAAACTATGCTAGCTTCTTTCTAGAAATTGGAGAAAAGCGCGTTTTACCTCGAGTACCCCACCGTGCTACAACGGCGCGCTTAGAGGAGGTACTCTCATTGGTCGGGGCGATCAAATGAGGTATTAGGCGTGCTCTCTACCTTTTTAAGTACGATCTTAAAGGCAAAAGTATGCTTTGGAGATGCAGACGCTGGACGAGGTGTTTGCGGGGACCGCGGAGGCGGATCAGGAGGCATCTCCGAACGAGTTCTAGAACGCCTTGGGGGATTACCTCGGATGATTGGCGCTGATAGTGGCTCTCTTGGCTGTGGCGACAGGCGATTGGGTGAAAGACGACTAGGCGAAGGCTCCGGTGTACACGGTGGAAGCATAAGCGGCGGTAAATTAGCGCACGGGGACCCGCGGGAACCACGACGTTCTTTTAATCCCATCGGTGGGGGAGGTGAAGCAGGCGTGTCATCTTCCGCAGCTGCAACAACTACCACTGGGTCTATTCTTGTCAGGGGTGGCACCGGTGCTTTTTGCTCACTCATATCAGATGCCACGGATCTTCTAAAGTAGTTTAATCCATTTTCAATTTCAGCAAGCGCCCTTTTTACAAACGGGAAACTCTCCGATATCTCCGACGTCGACTTTCGGACTGGAAACTCTGTGTCACTGTCCCTCTTCCTCGGTCTACACCGCTCGAACGTTGGGTCTCCAGAAGCTGCCACTGTTTCTGAGACCTGCCTGGTCAGAGCTGCGTGTTTTATCGAGTCCGACTTGGATCTCGGTTCTCGTGTCTTCGGTGTTGGGGACCGGCGGTCGCCGAACTTTTTGCTGGCGGCGCGCTTGATGGAGGAGAAGAGGCCAAGTTTCTCGGGCGGTTTGTCGGGTGGCTTGTCAGAGGTAGGGGCGGGAACAACGGGAGCGGAGGAAGGGCCGGGGACGGGTTCGGGCGCGGGACGGGGGAGGTTCCCCTCGCGTTAGTTGTGCCGAGAGTCTGACGACGGAACATCGCTCGAGCCGGTGGAGGAGAGGGTGGTGTTAGATCCGTAGGGGTCAAGGGAGGATTGCACAGACATGGAGCGGCCGGCTCGTCGTACTCGAGCCGGGGACAGCTTGCCAGGATCTACGCTGGCCGGGTCTGCCTGCAACAACAGGGTTTTTAGCACTCTATTCTATACTATAAAGTAAAGAAGATGATGAAACCACCTTATTATACGTTACGTGATAATAACCTGAATAATCAAAAACCGTTCGAATAACGCACCTGGTAAGCGAGAGCGTTCATGATGATCGAATAGGGCACCAGACCGAGCGGGTGAACTTCCCTCATCAGCACGTTGGCTGGTATCTTGTGGAACTGGATGTACTCCAGGAAGTTACCAATCACGTCTTTTAGTGACATATTCTGGTTTGTATCGCAGTACTTCTTGCTCCACATCAACGCAGCCTGGAAATATAAGAATTTGCTCACCATTAAAATTATAACGTGATGTGGCCTCATTTTTATTTAAACAGATTTTTATTTAAAATCTATAACTCATCGCTAAGAACATCGAAAACAAATCATACAAAATAATTAAAAGTTAACAGGAAGTTGATCTACAATATTTTAAAACTTTATAGGTCAGAATAACATTTAATTATTGTAATAACATAAAATATGGTACAATTGAAAACTGAACAGATAAAAAACACTGAATTATAACATACCACGTTATAATTCAGTGTTTTTTATCTGTACACACCTCCACATTTAGTTATAATATTACTCTGTAATATAGAAACCAACTCCATGATTATAGGTTTTTCAAAAAAACAGATTAGAGGCCGTTAAACAGTTTAAAAATTTCAATCAGGTTTTGTTAAATATGAGATCCCTATATCTAGGTAACACCTACTCGTAAGTAGTACCTAAGATAAGAATAAGAACAAACAAATTTTTATACCTGATACTTTGTAAATTCATCGGCACGTAGCTCATCTCTGGCTAGTATCAGCCTCACAACGTGTTGGGGCAGAAGAGTGAACGATCCAAGGTTCAATACTTCGTTTCCATGTTCATCTACAAATTCTAGGACCTGAAAAACCAATCAATATAAAGTAGTTAGCGCTGGGCTTTCAATAGCAAATATTTTTTATATACCAACTCTTCCTTTATAGTGCACATTTAACGACTCCGAGGTGTGTTCATTAGAGATCGCTGTATTGTTAATTGATTTGGGGATATTGGTTCGAATTTCACGGGAAACCACATAATAAAAGTAACTTATTGTTACTATTCCAGGTTTGTTAGTACATGGCAGGCTGTATCACCTAATTGTCTGAAAAAAGATAATTCCGAGCTTCCTTTGCCTTCGTTCAGCAGTCGACGTTATAGGCTGTGATGATGAAGATTATCAAGAAAACGGGATATGACTTGTTGGTAAACTGTGAGATATCATACACTTTTCCAATACGTCTATTTAACACACGATGATGAGAAAACTTCATAAGACTTTATTCAACAGTATCTATTCTGTACCCTAAAAATGCGCACCTTCTGCACCAGTGACTTGGTGCATTTGTATTGGATATACCGCTCCGCTGACGCGAGCAGAGCGCATACGGTGTCCACTGTGATGCAGCACTGCACAAAACCAGCGCATGCGCGCCTCAGCTCGTCCAGCCCGTAGTAGTCCGCCGCGTTCATTACTCCTGGAAATCATTAGATGAATTTAGTATGTCGGTAAAAGAGATATAACTGACTGCATATAATTAATAATTTCCTTCAATATTATATGTCATGGTTAGGCGTACACTTACCACCAGGTGAGCGATCTGACCGTCCCATTTACTTAATAACCAAAAAAAAAACATCCTAATTTAAGGAACAGGGGGGTAACCACATTGGGTTCTAAACCACCACAGAAAAGTTTTACAATGTAACATAATGGTAAAAACAGTAGCAACTACCATTGAATAGGTCACCATAGTCAAATTATACCGAAAAATTACATACAAGCTCGCTATATAAAAAGCCCGGGTATTATAGCTGAGTTGCCTTTACGATAGGTATTGGACGACAAAGCCTTTTTAGTATGCTTTACTAACAAATCTTATAGAAAATATGATTTTCATATAATAGTTTCGTATGATAGTTGAGATTCTTTTTTATAATGTTAAATTGATACTGTTAAAATATAAAAACAGCGTTATCATCCATATTAACTTACCACAGTTACAATGAAAAACAAGAATATCAAATTAAGTTCAGAGCCCCCTCGAAGATTGATCGGAATAGCTTATGTTCGTAAACGAAAAGGAATTTGCATTATTATGTCATCTTCAACTATCTCAGAAACAAGCTAATAATAACTCAATCATAACTGATAAGACAATATATTATTAATGACTGATTAATAAAATATATAATTGTATTAATCAGTACTTAATTCTGACACTATACATACTCCAACTAGGAAGGGTATTGTATAAATGGTATCAAAGGAAGTACGAGAAAACCGAAACGCTTTTTAATATTATGCGGCATATTTACATTTGACTGGATTTGAATACACCCAAAGGATCTTGGCGTATAGACTGTCCCTTATCCCTCATGTACATGCGACTGACGTTAACACTTATTTGGGACAGAGTTCTTCACTCAAGTGATGAAATATTCTAAGGAGTTGCCTTTGTTACAAAATCAAGCACTGGTGGATTTTATTTATTTATTTTAGCTATGGGAAGTCGGTGCTAGTGCCAAGGGTGGCAATTTTTTTATGGCAGCTATATAAGGAACGTGGAATTTAATATCAAAATTAATTGAAGATAAATTAAATCAAGCATTATTTGCAAAATCGTAATTAATTAATTTATAAGAAATTGGTTAATTTCTTAATTTTAAAAAGCTATTATAATAAGTTATGCATCGTAAGAGCAATTCATTTAATTACACATTGAACTTATTTCTTTGATAAAATGTTACTTATTTCAATATACTTTCAATGTTATTATGATCGCTCATGACAACACCAACAGGCCAAACTTCCTAAGGTATAAGTAGTTCCCTGTAACTTCTCTCGAATTACTAAGTGAAATTTAATTGCTCTCGAACTTCAAACGACGATAAAATTTACAGTGAATTGCTTTAAAACAGCTGATGCTAGTGATCATAATAAACTTAATGAAAATTTCTATTTTTTATGGATATGGTAAACAGCGACTAACAAAAAACATAGTTATAACAACATTGAAAAATAACATTAAACCTTATTTTTTCTTGTTAATAACTTCTAACTAAAGCAATCAAGGTAATACCCGTATTAAAGAGAGATCAGAATGCATTTACGAACTTGTGACATGTAAATATTAGGTCACGATACGTAGTAATAACAATCTCTGTTTACTCTTATTGCCTGGAACAAAGGTAACGCTTTGCTAATGTCCATTGTGGCAGAAGAATCAGGTGAAATTGAATGACCCAACAGATAACTTTAAACCGTATTGCCTTAAACTTTTTATTAGTTAAAAAGCCTACTTTAGCAGAGTTATTTTCAGATATCCATCATCATCATCCATATTTAATAAAGGTGTACGAATAAAATTCATCTTGATTGTAACCTTAAAAGCTACCTAATTATTTTGACAGCGTATTAAAAACCAAGTTTTGTAAGAGTTGCGAACTTTCTTCATTAACGAGATAACCTTTTTGCTATATTACGCGAAAATTTTATATTACGAGCACGCTGAAAAAAAAAATTTTATATAATCCAGCTAAACAAACATCCACGGACATTGTTTGATTTTTCTTAAATTAGGAGTTTAATGATTGGGAGTAAGCTTACTGTATTTATAGCTCCGCTACAGTAAACACTAGGTTATTCGGTAGGCGTCTGTTGAAATTTAATAAGGAGGACTACTCTATTATTATCTGGGTGCAAGTATTCCGTTCGTCATGAACAGTAAAACAAGACACACTTTTCTGATTATTTCTCTTGTTAAAAAAATATTGTTTGCTCTAACAACTCTTTTAATATAGTGATATGCAATCGCTTATAGAACACCAGTAATTTTAAAATAAGGACTGTGATCCTTATTTACTTCCACGTGTAGGTATCTTCTTTTGAATTAAATTCCTTTTGTGAGCATAACAGTTTATTTTAAAAGTATAATAAAAACACGCATGTGTATATTGATCTGAAGATTATTATTAAAAACAAAGGTAGCCGATATACCGGTGGATGTAGGTTGATAAATTGTCTAAGCAAAAGTTGAATTTATTGCGTGATAGAGCTTAATATCAAAATACTTTTATGGCTTTTATTATCATCAGTATTATCATTTTTATATTACGTGACTTGATTTCATATATTTTGGCTCATATCGCCACTTCGTAGTTAATAAAAAGATAGGTATTAATCATAACACAATATATGGTTTCGAACTGAAGTACGAACGTAAGTATTGAAATATGATATTTTGGATTGGGGTAGCGTATCGGTAATCACGCTGCCCAATTTGTAATATGAGATATTCATATTCATATAAAGGATTTTTTTCGCACATCACGAAAATATGGCTTCCTTCCACGTCTTATTAATTATCTCTAAGTATAATACAACAGAGTGAAAATATTTATCATCTCTTTATATTTATAATACTGACAAGTAAACTTAATTGGGTGCAAAATTTTTATAAAAATCCAAATATAAAAAGTCTAAAAAGTAAAAAAAACTAAGTATAAAGAGTAATGTTTATTTATACCCATTTCTTAGTAATAGATAAATTCAATAATAGCCAGACACATGCAGCGTCATCTTGCTTTCCCGTAAGTAAACAGCTAATTTTAAATCTGCTGTTTTGTTATTTCATCATCAGCTCCTTAAACATCCCCACCGAGGGGCATGAGCCTACCCGTGCGCGGGCTCAGTGCGGATTGGCCGACCTCACGCACAACCTTTGAATCTCTTCGCAGGCGTGCGCGGGTTTTACTCACGATGTTTTCATCCACCTTTAGAGCGTCAGATGCTGTACATATAATTTGGAAATTCGAAATCACATTGGTACGTGGCGGTATTTGAACCTGCCCGATCAAAAGGCAACAGTCTACACTACTAAGCCACCGATGCTCTCCAAAATATTTAAATAATTTAAATTAGTTATTTTATTATAATTATTATATATACTATAAAAAATTGATAAACATCCTGTCCATCACAGATAATGGATTGTATTCTCAACATAACGTTAGTTACTGTTTATGTATTGACTACTATAATTGCTCAGTTTGATTTATAAGTATTGATCGGCAACTTAATGTAAGATAGAACAGATATATTATTATAAAATAAATAAAACATTAAAAAATAATCAATGGAAACTAAGTTTGACTTAATTCACCGCCTCAGTACGCCTGAATACTGATATCCATTGAAAAATATCTTCGTTCTATTTCGCATCGTATTTTTTTTCGAGCTCGTTCGAGAAACGCCCGAAGCGTAAAGGTATTGCGTTTGAATCTCTGTAATGATTGGATTACATCTCTAAGTTTGTTACATCTTTGTTTACTGTATTTCATGTTTATCTGTCAAAACAAATAAAGGCAGTCTATAGAGAAACGATACTTAGTTAAAGTAACCAAATATCTGAAAGGTAATACCATCAATACCATTTTGAAACGATTCCAAAACGGATATAAAAATAAAGTATTTTTTTTTTCATTTTAGTGATTTAATTTAGCAAACAAATGAACCTCAAATACAGTAAGTATTGTAAAAATAAATCTAGGATTTTGGAATCACCACTCTATTCGTTTTCTGTTTGAAGTTATTGGTTAATTGTATTTACTGGTCTTAGTTAGTTAATAAATTACATACTCAACCACTTGATTGAATATTTTCAAATCTTAACACTATGAAATGTAATAAATGGAACCTAATACAGGAGTAGACGTCACAATAATGATATATAATCACTCTTAAAACAATGAATAAAGATTTGAACATAAAATAGAAGTACCGAAAATATATAACAAAATAAAGTGAAAAATATTAATAACATTATTTTGTGACATGTAACATGAACATGATATACATATACACATACATATATACAAACATACACACATATATATACATACCTACACACATACATATATACAAATACAAATATAAGAAACGGGATGTGGCGAAAAGTCATCTGTCACATTAATTGACTGTTCAAATTGAAGGAATAGTATAGTATTTACATATATATTTTCACTAACCGGGTTAAATTAACTTGCACTAAATTAAACAAGGTTTCAGGTTTTAATAATTACGGGCAATCAACGTATTTAAAATGGGACTGACACTTTAGACTCCTGACATGGGTACGATAATTAGTAACGGCCCCTTTGATGGCAACCAAAAGCAAAAAATCAATGTCGTTGAATAAGCAACAATTGCAACGAATTGTTTCTAATGGCATTAAAAACATTCACTGTAAGTCCGATCTCAGCGACTTAACTTATAATGCAAGAGTCCCGCGTTTCGGTTGGTAACAACATTTACGTTTGCTTTTACATGAAATGTACCGCGTGCAGTTCAGTTTTATTTGGGTCTCAAAAGTTGAATGTTCGTATCTGTTGCATCCCTATTATAATAACAATAATAATGTTCAAAAGGTTAAGTCACGGACGAATAGGTAACAAGAACTGAGTTTAAACGCGGGACTTGAAAATAGGTAAGGATTGAGATTCACGAATAGACATAGGAAGGAAATTCCACAGGCGAATTGAGCACACAATAATGGATAAATAACTAGAGGAATGAGGTGAAACTTAGATGAAGTTTACGGCAAAATCATTGTAAGTAAACAAGGATTAAATACAATGGAGTAAAAAAGGGAAAGAATATAAGATTGACGACGGCATAAGGTAACCAATTTAATTGGGCAGAGAATTGAGTGACATGATCGAATTTAAGCAGACTAAGATTGATACAAATGCAAAAATTTTGAAGAAGCTCAAGTTTGTTCAGGCAAGTTTCATAAATGTCTGGAAAGCTACAGTCAGCGTAATCGAGAACAGCAGTGACATAGCTTGAGCAAGCACAATTTTGGTAGGAATCGACAAGAAATTACAGAGTCTACAGATAGAACTTGCTGAAGCATACACTTTCCTGCTCACCTCACCAATCTGCTTAACCCAGGAAAACAAAACTGCCAAGAAAAAAAACTCTTTACTACTTTACTGTCAGTTACATGATGGCCATTAAACAAAATTCTATTCCAATTTACTTGCGAAACCTAACCCTACGGACTCAAGGTTAACCCTACCAATGACAATGACTTGAGTCTTGCTAGGGTTAACCTTGAGTCCGTAGTTAGTAGCTTAGTTAGTATTAAGGGCCTCTATAACTTCGTGAATATTATAGAGGGCACCCTGTGAATAAATTCAAAGACCGTCTGCATATATGTGGTAGAAAGAAGAGAGGCTATGAAATCGTATTGGCAAAACAGAAAAAAGAAGAGAGGACAAAACGCCACCTTGCGGAACGCCACCTGAAATTACACGCCATGCTATGAACGAATCTTCAACACGAACGCGTTGCCGTCATCTATGCAAGTAGCTGTGAAATCATTCAAGCACCGCTGGAGATACATTAAGAGTTTGCAATAAGCCAAGTAATATTTCAAAGTTGGCAGAATTAAATGCGTTTCAAAAATTCCGACCAATCAGTGAGAGGAGCGTCATGTTGCAGAACTTCAATATTCATAGTAACGAAGTTGCGCAGTTGAAGTATTTTAGCTAAAGACTGGGGATAGCGAATTTCATAAGCCTCTATCATATTATGCTGTTAAAATAACATACCTACCCGTATTGAAGAGAGGTTTTTAAGTTCAGTAGAAAATTCTCGAACTTCACACCCCAGTGTGTAATTTCATCTAGTATTTTACGCTAAAATCGTATAATTTATAATTAACGGTGATTTAAAGATGTTTATTTTTGTCAAAAATCTGCTCTATATAACTGGTAATATTTTTATAAAAACTTACCTAACAAAGTCCGTGGTTGAAGTGTGACACATCCAGTATGAATGTACTCGATAAGTTGGCGGAAGACGTCAGGCTCAAATTCTTCAATGATCAGGGTTTGATGTTGTGAGACGATGGCTGTCACAAAATAAATTATTTTATATTTAAACAAAAAATAACCCACAGATATAATGAGTAAGTTTACAATGACAGCAAAATAAAAGCATATGGATCGTAAAGAAACTGATACAAGAAAGTTAAAAGTATGTTTATTGAACTAACGTCATCGAAATAATTTATAAGCCACTCGAAAGATAGACCTCTTGTTGTCAATCGCAGTGCAAATGCGGTAAAGCCCCGCTTTCACATGGAAATGACGTTGGCAGGCAATCAATATGCAGAGGAAATTACTGAACGTCCTCACCGCGCAAATGCTGTGTTCATAGATGCGACCAAATAACTTTCACTTTACTTCAATGAACCGCATATCCAACAGTACAGTCAAACATAACATTAATTTGAAGATTATTATTTATTTGTACGTTTACAATAATCATTTAACAAATAAACAAGTGGTGTCTAAAAGAAAACATATTCTGAGTTTGATATATTGTTGTGGCTTGGAATGAATAATAGTTTCATATTACTAGGTAAAACTTCGAATGTATTTGAAAGTGATAATTATATTGACATAAATAATATCAAGATAATGAAACCCATGGATGAGGAATTGAAGTGAAAAATGAAAAACCACAGTGGGATATAATTATCAAGAACATGCTGAATAATGTGCAGTCTTGCTTTTTTCTGATAATATTATAGATAAATTAATTTATCAAAATGCATGAAGTTTACACAACAAACACTAATACGAGTAAGTAAACTTACCTGTAATTGAATTTACAGCTTATTATAATATGTACAAACCTTGCGACTATTTTTACTTTTTAAGAAATATTAAAAATATGTCATTCATTGTGGAGCAAAAATTGGACGAAAGTAGGAACATGCATATGTGATACAAAATAATCTCAATAACAAAGCCATCATTATTGATTATTCAAGAGTTAATAGTAACACATATTGAAAGACGAATTCAATATCCTATTCTACGAAACAGTATATAAAAAGTGTAAAATATACAATATGAACACCGATAATTGAAACCTATAAAATTAATATTCCCTACAACAGCGTTAATTTTTTGTTTTTTACCTCTTGTATTGGAGCCAATTGCTGCGCGAAAGTCGACCTCTGTATTGGAAATGGTAAAACAGTTAAGTTAAAATTCAATTTTCTACGAGCGGTAATATAAGAGCCTTTCATATGTTTGGAAGTACATAGTTAGCTACATATATTTTTAAATGCAATTCAATTGCAGTAATAGTCTTATATACTTATTTGACCGTGTCTGTAATTTGAAACTGCATGCTAGCACCTCTAAATAATGAACTAAAAGGCAATAATCAGCTAAATTTAAAATGTCTGAAGACTTATCAATATAATTTTTAAAATACTACAATGAATAACAAAGCGGAACATAGAAGTACATGTAGCTCTATTGCTCGTTCAGTATTTTACAATTGTAAAAAATAATAACTATTTTGATAAAGTACGTATTATACGCAATTCGGCAATGTAACTACAAAGTTTAATAATGATGTGTAATATGAAACTTTAGTATATGGTCAACATATTTTTTGCGGTTAGGGTTACATGGGGGAGACCTATATCCAGCTGTGGGCTACGATAGGTCAAAGAGAGGGTTACATGGAGCATTCTCTTACAAACTTGCACGCCTATTATAATTATAAAGATATCAACGTGAACTAACCTGTTGTGCAGCATTTTGAAGATTGAGTAAAGGCTCTGAAGACCTCTTCAAGAATAACCGTAGTTTGTTTTCTCTTGGTGCTGGCTCTTTCTTGCGCTGAGGGCTTGGAGCTTGGTATAGCATTTTTTGGAAAACTCTGTTGAAAATCAAAGCATTGATGTGTAAGGTAGGTAAAAAATATCGATATATTTTTATTTACTAAATATAAATAATAATTAAATATCCACTGACATTCACACAGCGCCATCTAGCCCCAAGTTAAGCGTGAAGCCTGTATTATGGGTACTAAGCAATGGATAAACGTACTTATGTATAATATATACATATTTGTAAATACATACATATTATACATAGAAAACACCCAGAACCACCAGACATGTTCATGCACACAAATGTTTGTACTGCCCGGGGATCGAACACGGATCTCTTGGTGTTGCAGTCGACCTCTCAACCGCAACACCAAATGGGTCGTCAATATATATGTATTTTGGAAGTTACAGGGTGGGGAGGGTACACACTTTTTTCAACTTTGGAAGTGTAATGTAATTATTATAAATGTAGTTATAATACTATAAACCTCAATATCATTTTTCAAGAGCTACACATTGATATCCAACACGTGTGGGTTTGATGATTTGGTTTTTATTTTATTTCAGTTCAATGTATAGGGTTCCCCAAAAATTGTATTTTTATAGTTCTCTGTCAAAACCTTATAGCTGGCACTGAATACATTAACCTACAAACATTGAACAGTTATTGCTATTTCAGTTGATACTTTCGGAGTAAAAAGGTTGTGACATACAGACGGACAAACAGACACGACGAATCTAAAAGGGTTCCGATTTTTGCCATTTGGCTACAAAACCCTAATTCACATGTACGTATATGTGTTTATTTTAATAATATTGATTATGTTATCATTAATATGATATATACTCAAAAC
The DNA here is from genome assembly GCA_019425675.1 of Leucinodes orbonalis. Lineage (NCBI taxonomy): Eukaryota > Metazoa > Arthropoda > Insecta > Lepidoptera > Crambidae > Leucinodes > Leucinodes orbonalis. The sequence continues at coordinate 102,663 of PQWD01009975.1, read as the reverse complement.
CTGTTACCGATATGCAAACTTCATTGCATTGAAAATTTTTCCTAACAGGTCTATTTGCATGCAAAGCAGCCTTATCGAGAGCGACTCTCATTATTTGCTTTATGCATAAATATGTTATAGGCGTTTGAACCAACAGTAATTAGAATGTTATATAGAATACAAGATTGGTTTTAAATGCGTTTGTAATTTAATTTCAGTCTAAAAAATAAATAATGCTTATTTTTTAGACTTAAATTCAATTAATATTCATAAGTTGGCAGAGGTGATAAAGGCAACGCTCGTGACAGTGAACCCTTTTTGTTCCAATTCGCTTAAAATGCATTGAAATCTTCTGCTGGTATAATACACATAAAAAAATGGAAATGCATTAAATAACAATATTATAAAACTTTATGTTAGGCTAAAGACGAAGAAAGTGACAGTTAAATCACCAGATTTTAGCAATTGCTAATTTCAAAGTAAAAAGATGATAGTTAAAAGCAAAAAGGACGCAAAATAATTTATCATTAGATAATGATTCATGATCACAATATGTGGTTTACTGCTAAATCAACATGACAGAAACATCAATGCAATATACCTGCTTCGAGCTGCCAGTACTGCTTTCACCGCGCATACCGGCTCCCTGGTGTCACCCACCAGGAACGTGACGTCACACAGTTCGGGCATGGAGGCTAAGAACTTCATGTCCTCAGCCAAGCCCGACTTATTCTCGAAGGTGCTGAGGTCAGGCTCCGCCTCCATAGCTGCTAACGCCCCGCTTCGCATTGACGACTAAAAAAAATATTTCAAAATAAAAATCAATGAGCACCTACAATTTAAGTACTCCTTCAAAGACAAGCAACAATAATACCTATATAAATTGTTAGTTCCCAAGTTACTATTTAATGTGTACTTTAATATCTACAATATGATGACCTGAGATTATAGTTGTCTGGCCTTTCCAAGTAGAATTGCTTAAAATTTTAATAGTAATTCTTTAATTCTACTTTTTTTCTGTAGCCAAATTATTATTTTAACTGAATGACCATACTTATTTTCTCCATCTCTCTCTCTTTCAACCTATCACAGTCTACTGTTGGGCATAGGTCTCCTCTATTCGGTGCCTAATATCCCGGTCTCCTGTTGCTCTGTAAACAAACAAAAGTATCGAAAGCAATTTGAAGGTCATTCTATAAAACTACCTCGTAACGATTAACCTTGGCATTAGAAACTCTGGTACCGTGTTTTGCTTTCCACTAATCTAATTAAACTTACTCGATAAGAAAATTAAGTAGTCAAAATTATTTTCGTGATTATACTTAATGCAGTGTATTTTACATAATATGTTATACGTATATATGGGACTGATTTAGCTAAAACAACAATAAAATCAAATAATTTTGTAGTTGTTTCTACGCAGATTGATTTGAAGAACACAATCCATATAATAGCAGCCCTATTTCTTTCCGGATCTTTGTTTAAATATTGTTAACAGTTTGATTACAACGGTAAACACGTTCCGCTTGCTAACAATTATAAATTTCAATGGACAAATTTTGTCAACTCCTGATTTTAACATGAATGTTTCGTAGATTAAATTTCACGAGAGAGATACTTAAACTAAAGATATCTGTAAACACTATTAAACCGAAAGTTTGATGTTAGCGTTAAGTATAATGAACACGGTATTTAAACGGAATATCTAACGAATATCTCTATAAATAATCTCTATTTTTTCCGTAACCCCTAACAACTCATACTGTAGACATACCGCTAGAGTAATTTGTATAAAAGACAAATTAATCCAGCAGCGTTCGTGTTTATCTACGCTTTTCTAAACGTTTCTCTTAACAACCATCCACTTTGATCTCGAGTACTTTTCGGAAATGTTAGCTAATTATGAATTATCCTACGTCTCTTGCCCTCGGCGCGTTGCTATTAAATGCTTGATATTGGATAAGCTTTTTTACTAAAATCCTTCTCTTCAACCTATTGCAGTGCACTGCTGGACATAGGTCTCCCCCATTTTGCGCCAGACATCCCGGTCCTCCGCTTTTCTCATCCAGCTTCCACCAGCGACCTTTCGCAAGTCGTCGGTCCATCGGGCCGGAGGGCGTCCTACGCTACGCTTGCCAAGACGCGGTCTCCACTGCAGAACTCGTCTGCTCCAACGGCCATCGGTTCTGCGACATACCAGCCCACTGCCACTTCAACTTGCTGATCCGGCGGGCTATGTCGGTAACTTTAGTTCTCATACGGATTAAATCATTTCTGATCTTACTAAAATCCTTAATACGATCAAAAAGTTTTAAATAATACTTTTAACACCAAATATTAATAATTGATTTTCTATTACTTTACGTGAAAAATCAAGATTAGTTCAAACATGAATATAATTAAAATGTTAAAGCAAAACCAGAATACGTTTCGGATTATTTATTTATAATGTTATATGTTTCGTTTTTAATACAATACTGATATTTTTTCTTACTTGGTGATGGAATCATTAATAAATTGGTCTAGTTAGGTACCACCGAAGTTTCAGATATTATCTCGTTAAATAGCAGTGTTTCTCGCTACTGTGTTCTGGGTGATGGGTTCAGTTTAGTTTTAACGGAAAAAAATGAATACCTATGTTAGGTTCATTTTCCTTTAACACTCCATCTGTTATGGTAAAGCGTACCACTTACCACCAAGTTGTACGTATCATTGGCCACCAATTAAGCAAACTGACCGTCCCATTCACTTAAGACATATAAAACATTATACATTTTTTTTAAATTACAGTATGAATTCATTTGGTAAAAAATGTTAAATAAATTAAAATCATTTTTGAGCCATACACAGTACAAGCAAAATAAAATATTCTCTTTTCATTTCTGTCTTTTGAATTTACCCTTTGGCTAACAATTCAAAGCCAAAATTGGTATTCCATTACCGATTTCATGTTAATCCGTATCATCATACAGCTCTAGTTAATCCGTGCGTACGTAAATCAAAGGGATATCGAATGAAAAAATGGAACACAATATTAGAGGAGCTTACAATTTGTATGGGTATAATCTGTTCTGTCAGTCAATAAAACTGTTTGGTACAATAGATTGAATTTAAATGTTCTTTACGCGTATAAAAATATACTCTCAGCAGAAAATAATATACTCGTAAATAAAAATAACGAAAGCTCTTTTCGCTAACTACAAACATTGTAAATGTGCAATACTCACTTCATCCAAGCTAAAATGTCGTGTTATAGTAATATCCATGATCAAAACAGGTCAAGTTTATATGAGATATTTAAATTTGATTCTGCAATCGGGATGACGCCTGTTCTCGAGGGCGCACTGTAAGCGACTGATAGAAACAGGGAAATTAAAGTGACACGAGACTACGCAAAATAAAAGGGACGTGGTACAACTTATAAAATGTTCATTTCTGATTCGAACACAGGATAATATTTGACTTTTATTCATCTCTCAAGGTTGAAATGTAAATAAATATATGAAGACTTCTTTACGCGTATAACGGCAGTTTAACCTTTTACGCAAACATAACATAAACGTACCAATTTCAAATTGTTAATACAATATCACCTGACAAAATAAATTATTTTTTTAACAACGAATAACCATTGCATCATCTTGAGACTGATAATAATTTTAAATAAAATAACTACCAAAATTTAAAATTATGAAAATGCATTAATATTTTTGAAATGACAACTTATAAAATGTTCATTTCTGATTCGAACACAGGATAATATTTGACTTTTATTCATCTCTCGAGGTTGAAATGTAAATAAATATATGAAGACTTCTTTACGCGTATAACGGCAGTTTAAGCTTTTACGCAAACATAACATAAACGTACCAATTTCAAATTGTTAATACAATATCACCTGACAAAATAAATTAATTTTTTAACAACGAATAACCTAAACCTAAATTGTATCATCTTGAGACTGATAAAATTCTAAAACAGACAATATTTAAAACACTAATGAAATAATGGAAGGATACACAAAATACTTATACTTTTAAAAGTAACTTATTTAGACAACCCATTTAGTGTAGCGGTTGAGACGTCGTCTGCTACACCAAGGGTTCCGGGTTCGATCCCCGGGCAGTACAAACATTTGTGTGCATGAACATGTCTGTTTGTAATGGTTTTGGTGTTTTCTATGTATAATATATATATTAGTATTATTTATTATAAATTTATATAGTTATAAATACATACGTATTTACAAGAAAAAAATATGTTTATCAGTTGTTTAGTGCCCGTAATACAGGCTTCATGCTTAACTTGAGGCTAGATGGCGCTGTGTGAATGTCAGTGGATTTTTACATATTATTATTAAATTCTATGCTAGTAGTAAAAATTTGAAGTAAATTCAATTCATGATAAGATTTAGTGCGATAAAATTGAATAAGAAGAAAACTTTAACTTTTAGTTTAAAGTTTAGTGTTAAGTAAAAATCTGATAGTATTATATGGTTCAAAATATTTTAAGGCGATTGCACCTTAACTAAATAATGTCTAATTATGAGTTTATATAGTATATAAACTCATAATTAGATACGATATAATTAATTATATTACAGTAATGATGGCTATCATTTAAAATAAGTAACAAATTAGATGGAAATCATCGATTACCATTAAATTGTTTAGTTTAGATGCAATCGCTTTAAAATATTTTGAACCATCTTATCTTACTATCAGATTTTTGTTTAACATTTACTTTTAATCGGTATACGCGTTTTAGTAAAATTAGTGTAAATTTATAATCAGCATATACTTAAATGGGAAGGCCCTACTTTTCGCACAGCGTTACTATGGAAAGATTGGGTTGTTTCCCACCACGCGGGTCCCAGAGACATATTTAATAATGGTATATAGGTAGTAGGTATTTAAAAAAAATAGTTCGTTGACCGATATAGCCCACAGGGTTTGCAAGTTCAAGTGGCAGTGGGCAGGGTACATAGTTCTTGGAACCTTTGAAATGGACAGATGACTTCGTGAAGGTGGCAGGTAGCAGATGGATGCCAACTGCTAGGTATCGGCATGCGTAGAAATTATTAGGGGAGGCCTTCGTTCACCAGTGGACCTATGAAGCTGTAATGATGATGATGACGCACGTTTAATAGTCTTGATATATTTTTACAAACAATGAATATAAAATATCAGAAAAGTACTAGATAGTTGCAGTTTTCCTCACTTTAAGTTAATGATACAACGCCACAACATGCAACTTAGACCATAAGTAGGTGGAGTTGCAGGGACGCAGTCGCCTGTCGCTGTTCAAACACTGAGATGTGTTTACTCGTAGTGAAAATTGTTTTACTAAAATGTTTGTTCACTGAAGTATTACTTAGGATCTGAATATACTTAGTCGTTTTATTCGCTCCTTTTTCAAAGATAAATTTTCTTTGTTGGCACAAAGGGTTTTTAGAATAAAGCAAGAAAATTATAATAAAAAGCTTAAAATATTTATATCATTGAAAACTTAGTTCTTAAGACAAACTGAACATTTGGAAAACAGTTTTGAAATAGATGGTTATCCTATATCTGGGGGCATGGGAGTGCCCCCGCCAGTTCGAGCGCGAAGCAAACACTGCCGTACCATCCTTTACAGGATCCATTTCGCCGCATTTTCAGACCCCAATTTGAGAACCTTCGGATTATACTAGAACGCTGAAATTTTCCTCATCTAGTAATATATAATAACATACTTTAAATCAAAATTTCTTGTCTGTAGGTCATTTAGTTCCGACGTTAAGTGAAAGCAAAGTTTCGCATTTTCGACAGATAGACACTCACTCATGTTCATCAAAATAGAACTAGTACTTCCAATTAACTCAGAGAGCTTAAATTTGGTACACGGTTAGAGTTTAAAGGCTACATAAAGGGAAAGCTATAAAAACTTGGATAATCGAAAATCTGGAGTACCTGGTGATCCTAATTATATAACATAAGAGCCTAGCCAAACTATAAGAGATCGACATACCGCCTTTGGACAATATATATTCAACAAGGTAAGTCGAAGCGCGCTAGACCAATACAAACAGACATATTCATGCACACACATATTTGTACTGCCCGGGGATCGAACCCCAGCACCTAATGGATCGTCCAATATTCCTTTCAAGTTTATACAAAAAGTGAAATCCCACCAAAAACATTCTGTAAAAATCGAGCCAAGTCTCAATGGAGCTGCTTGATCATCTCTAAAAAGTAAAAAATCAAGACAAAGACGTGCCAAGTCTAAGGTTCCTTACTGCGATTGCTTTATTATTATAGTTAATGTTTTGTGACTTGGGGGTTGAACATTTTTTATATGTTAGTGGCTTTATCAAGTCTATAATGGACTGGTTATTGAATTACCATTTTCTAAGTGGCAAAGATTTATCGTCAATAGATAGCTTCTAGCGTTCTGGCGACAGATTGGTGCAATGGTTTCATGGAGCGCCTGGTTTTGTATCCTTGTGTACTCTTCAACGGCCAAGTCACTCACCATTGACCAACCATAATAATAAAGCAATCGCAGTAAGTGTAGTTGTTTTTGCATAGGGACATTGAGTAAAGGGCGTTTTTCACGCTAGCAGTATCTCTAAAAGGTCAGGAGGCTTACCACCAAATCTTAAAACAGTATTACAATAATATTGCTTCCTTTTATCTGGTACAAAAATGCTGACGTATCATCATAGTGATAATGTGATAAGAGTTCGCGGTAACCCCCCAGGTTTAATAAAATAGCGCAGCTAACCGCCTATTTGACTCCTGTGTATAGGCTAAGGGAGGATCGAGGACTCTTCGGAATAGAAAATATTTGTCTTGTAATCTCTTTTTTATTTCAACTACTTTTATAGCGTGGATGTAGGAATATAACAATAGTATTTTCAAGGTTCGATTGACTTATATCATACACTATAAAAGACAGCCAGATGCATATTAATCGAAATAATATGATATATTTTTCTTGAATAAAAATAATAAAAAACAATAGGTAATAAGTTTTGTATTCCTAGACGAAAAACAGGCAAATTATTTTTCGTCGTGTATGTTGCACAATTTTTGTAATATTTTGTCACAATTTGCGTGAACGCTACACCGACCCACCCCTCACTGGGCTCCCTCTGACTCCCGTTAATTCCCTATTAGTACCTGGAATGTAGGGCGCAAGCAACGACCCGTAATGCATATATCATGCATCAATTGATCAATATTGATTTCATTTACTTACATGAATATTCCGTTCAAATGTGAAATGGAATTTGAAGCATTTTATCTAATAAAGTTTTCTGTTGTGCCAACGCCAATAATAAATAATCTAAATTTGTTATAGGCGGTATCAAAATAATTTCCAAGGAATACCCCTTTTAATTTTTAATTAACGTTTAAGTTGAAAACCATAAGCTTCCTTTCGTTGATTGTATTCGCCGACCCAGTCTATGAAACCAGATGTTTAACCCACGCAGTTTGTCTGGAGTAACGCCCACATTATTTGTATGTACGCCTTAAATAAACGTTCAGTTAAAGCTTAAAGTGCATGGTTATTCAAAACTAACCTGTTGATGGGATCTCTTTTCAACACCACAATAGGAAGACCACCGTACAGCTTGTTCCACTCAAAAAAATCGAAAACTACAATTCGAAAATGTCACTAAAAACAGTTATATCATCTAAAAATATGAAGTAGGATAACAGAATCGCTACAACAAAAAAGAAACTACTGTTAAAATAACACAGACACAACTATAAGACCATAGCAAATAATTCTAGCTTATTATTGAAGCTTGACAGATTTTGTTACATGAAACAACACTACGTACACAACATTGAGAACTTCAATGTACGCATGCGCCAGTTCCACAGCGCATGCCTGTATTTGACATCAATATGACACAGGCGCGACAGAAGGTCAGTGTTCAATGGATGAAGGTGAAATTTCATGAATGAAATGGCATAACGAAAGCAAGGATTTGAATCGAGATAACTATACCCACACCAGTCTTTCGTTAACAATGGAATATTATGAATGTAATATATTGGTCAGCTCATAATGGCGTTGTCTATAAAGAAATAAATCATGAGTTTAGAAAAGTATCAATACGTATCGGAAACATTTTTCATGATACAAAAAGATGATGGAATAATATTTCACCTATGACACCTGTTATATTTTTAATTTTACCATTTATTTTATTTATCGTTATCCGTAGTTGCTTGTATGCGTTAGATAGTTACCATATGTGATTTAAAATATTAAATAATGTTAAATCTTAATTTTATCATGAAATAAAGTAGTGAATCACTTTGTTCATTCAAAATATTGAAATTCCAAAATAGGAGTTATTATAAAATTACTACAGTTATTGCAATTGTTAGGTAAAAAGTATGTTATTTGTGTTAGAACATTTTAAAATATTCATTTAGAAAATAAAATATTCCAAAATTAATCCCTAAGCGACATCTTTAAATGTTATATTGAAATCGCTGGACGTAAGTTTACGTACCCTTATTTCAACACTTGCTATTTCTAAGCAAAAACTTCATCACTTTCCACAAAACAGCTCAGCCGCCGACAACTAGATGGCGCGGTTTCCTAGAAAACATGGTTTGGTTTTATTGTAAAAATTTAATTACTTTCTGGAATTTGATAAAACTGACCTCTTCATAAAGAATAAAGTCTTAGTGCACAGGGCAATGATATTAAGAAAATATCCTTATGAACCTCTACCTGGAACCTAATGATTTTTGAGTAGGTTAAGTACCTGGGTCATCATCATCAGCTCATTTCAACGTCCCCACTGAGGGGCACCGAGCCTACCCGTAAAGAGGGTATAAGCCCCAATTGTTCACGCAGGCCCAGTACGGATAAGCCAACTTAAAGCAAGCAAGCAATCTCTTTGCAGGCGTGCGCAGGTTTCCTTACGATATTTTCCTTCACCGTAAAAGCGTCGGATACGGACGGTTACGAACGTACATATAATTTCGGAAATTCGAAAACAAATTGGTAAGTGGCGGGAATTGAACATGCGCCCTCCCGATTGGAAGGCAACATTCCACACCATTGAGCTACTGACGTACTTAACAGGGTATTTTACAAAAAAACTTACTACTATTTGGTAGTTATTTGAGAAGCGATGATATTAAAATTTACGAACGGATCACAATATAATAATTTATATAGGAGAGACTAGCCCAGTTCAGCAGGAGTCATACTACGGCTTTACAGAATACATGAAAAACAACGCTTTGCGATGTGTTTCGCTGAGTGAGATGGTTACATACCTTTGAACTCCTTCTGCTCTCCCTTATATACGCATTAGTTGTTCTTTTAGTGTACCGAGTGTTCAGTGCAGTATCACTTACACTATGTTAGCCGTAGATCATTTACCTACGTGAAAATAGCAAATACAGGTACAACTGACCACTATTTCTAAAGGGTGGGCCAGTGATTAGTCAACATTTGCAAATAGTTACAGATAAGGAAAGAGAAGACTTATTTGAAAATATATGTATTTACAAGTTAGCCAATGAACAGGAATTTACGTTTTAGAAATAATATCGTTTAAATGACGACCGTCGCGGCTACGGCATTCTTATAAACAAGAACGGAAATTTGCCATTACTCTTTTGCATAAATACCGTGAGATTGCTGACATCTCTTTGTTGAAGCTATAAAGATTTTATATTAATAGCAAATTATTTGTACACGAAGTCTTCTACGTCTCTGTACTGTGGTACATAAGCCATAAATTAAAGGCTTCGGGCGGAATCTCATACGATTAGTAGTGTAATGGAGCGCTGGCTGGGCAGACGTTGATATATGTATGTAGGTGGAACTGAGACGACGGATTTGGTACGAAGATTTGCACTGAAATGACTAACAATGCTCAGCATATCTAGCTGACAGTTAAACATGGCCTAGATTCAAATAAGATTGATGTTAGGGTTTCTTAGCAATAAGCTTTATTAAGGTACACATACATGTTGCGTACGTCTGAGAATTTAGTATGTAATACATCCTTCTTCGTTTCCATTTTTACCTTTCTCTAAGAAAAGAAATGGTAAAACTAGTAGCTATGAAGAGATTGTTGATTTATAAATGTTAAAGTAACGTTTAATAAGGATCTTTTAATTATAGAGTGGGCTTAGGACAGTGTTAGTATTAGCTAACTTTTATATAAAACAACATAAACAATGCAGTAACTTAATTGCTATTTTGTGTATGCTCAGATAAGATTTTCACTCAAACATTACAAGATAGTTCAATTTGAAATGTCACTATTTGTTCGTGTATGTCATGTTTTGATCGTTTACTTTAGTACCAGAGTAAGGTTAACTTGAGTATGATAATATTCTTCATATAGATACTACAAACGACATTCAATATGTAACTAGCAAAGACATGTAAATACCCATTCGTCTCTATTCCAAAATGCAGGCTCCTATTGCATGAAAAAATATCTGGCGAAATACTCCTGTTTGTGTTGCCTGATGAGTTGTTTGCTTTGTAAACGAGGCCCGTATTTATTAAATATTCTTTCTCTTTATTCTTTGGGTTCTCGGCGACACTGTTTGGAAGCTTATTGTTGTAATCCTATACAGAAAGGGTATTTGCTGCCAGCAACTTTTCCGTTATTTAATTTTCGTCCGGATTACTTTTAACCGTTTGCTGTCTTGTATTGTTACTGTCAGCTTTACACTTTCTTTCGTATTGTTTATTGATTTTATTACTCGCTTAAGGTATTAAGCCATTAAGATGTCAAATGGATTTATTTTCACAGGCATTTTTTAGCTTTTATCTTTCGACTATCAAAGTTTTAATAACAATTATAGTTTGTCAAACAAATAGCGTCATCATCATAAGCCTGTAAAGACCCACTACAGGACACAGGTCCACAAAGCATGGCTATGGGGAAATTGGGCCGTAACCCATCATGCGGGCCCAATGCAGATTGGTGAATATTAACGACTACTGTCCTAAGATTGTAACTGGGACCCACGGACGGCTTAACTATGTCCTCTGAAGCCTGGAATCATCTATATTTTTGAACAAACAGGTGAATAAGTCTGCAAGTTTTCCTAATTCTGTACGGTCATACCACACTAGAAAAAATCGCATACAGTGATATTTCCCCGCGGGATTTGAACCCACGACCTCTGGTCACGCAGCCGAACGCTGTACTCACTAGACCGGGAAGGCAGATCCCAGATGGAGTATGTCATATACATAAAATATATTATTAATAATAAAAATAAGCATTAATAAGAAAACTTTAATTTGTGCGATCAGGAACGAAGACTTAGAAAATATAGTGAAATGAAACCTACGCCAATTTAGTCAGTCATTTCACCGATCAGTAGATATCCTACCATCCTACGGTTTCTGAAAAACCTCAACAATTATGGCCGTTATAGACGTCACATTTATCGTATCTCACCCTGAACTGCACTTATTAATAAATATCTCTTCTTGCGTGGGAGAGCCAGAAATCACATCTTTTTATTTGCAATATTTGTTTCATAATTATTTTCATTTAATGTCTCTCTAATTTTAATTAATAAATATAAGTTCCTTACTTGTTTCAATGGTATACCATTAGTTTCAATGCATGTAAACCTACAGCGAATATTATAAATATTGCGGAAATTGTATTTTTATTTAGACCGATAACGACAATGGCATAAAAAGGTTGTCCCCTGCATAGAGATTTAGAATAAGCGCGCTACGCTTACGTTTATCCTATATATATGGTCCCCTGGTAAATCGTTTGGCTGTTAAACCGTTAATAAAGTCACACAAACAGACAATTTGTAACTGGTTATAATATGTGAAAACTAGTATGGATATATAATTACTAAGTAAAATTAGAGCATCGGACATGAGCCTCCGAGGGACCTCTAATCGGACACGATCGTATTTAGACACCGATGTAATTAATCTCAGTTCGGCCGGTGATCCGTCTCAACCGAGGCCGATAGTGGAACGGAGAGAGGCATCCATCTAGTGACCCTGGATTTGTCTTCTGTCAGCTGACACTGGCAATTATCGGTTTATGTTATTATATCGACAGTGCTTATTCTGAATAGTTAATAAGATATGCTTGAGAGTTTGCGTGTAGATGTGAATATAAATTAAGCACCACAGCATAAATCTATAAAATGGCTGATAGCTTTATTTAATTCTTTTAGTTTGTATAAAGAAACTTTGCGATAAATATACTTATTTTTATTTAATTAAGGACAAGCAGAATAAACTTCTGTGTTTTCTTTGATCGTCTAGCAGGATAAAATCCATATTGGGACTAAAAACTGAGTTCTTTGAGAGAAGAGACTCCAGAGAAGCTGTTAGCTTCAATATCAGACCTCGGAACCAAAACTGATCTAATGCTTTCGCGCTTTGCTGCTGACAGTTCCATTGTTATACAAAGCACTAACGGAAGGACTAAGTCAGATAAAGATTCTCATCTAGAAAACTTTATACACGCCCTGAATTAACTATGCTCTATTTAATATAAAATACTGAAATTAAGTTAGGTAGTATAATAAACATAACTAAAAGCTTCTGCTTCAAGGTAAGGGCGTTCCAAGCTGAAATAAACATTGCACCTAAAGTGCAAACTAAGCAAACGCAATATGTCATCCGTATGAATTCTGACTGCATTACACGGAAGATAACGCCTTCGTAAGTTGCAAAGGCACTGACAGTGCGCTTAAAGTAATATTTCCTTAAACACGGATTATAAAGCACAAAAAGTGACTACAGTGCATACGAAAGTTTAAATGAGAACTCTTATTAATAAATATAATTGTTTTTAATAATAATTCATTTTTCTTTTTCTTATCCATACTTCAGTTCCCAATGCGATTGATATTCATGGTTACTCTTTGTAAAGATTGAAATAATTGGCAACTATGGTAACACTTGATATAAATGACCTATTTTTTAAAATAATTGTCGCCCTTGTGAAGAATATGACCTAGCCATTATTAGTATGCTCAATTTTTTTTCTCAAAAGCAGTACTGCAGAACTGTCCGAAAATGGTTCGGTTCTATTTTTCTTGTTGTGACTCATCATCATGAATTAACAAATTGCCCTTTACTTGTTTCTCTAATAATACAAGTACAAACATCAACAAGTGCGGCATCTAATCTCTCTGTATCTGTGCTGCAGACGTATATTTCCACAGTAGGAGACATGGGACATAATGAATGCTCTCGCAAACACTACGTACCTACTTTGTTTAATTTAATATGGTGTGCCTGGTGATGAAGAATTTAAATCTCCTGTTGGATAGTTTGCAATCCAATAATTTATTTGTTTTATTAAGTATTGATTAAAAGTTTTTCGTAAAAAATAATAAAAAAAGGTAGAAGACTCAGTACTGAGTTTTCTAGGTAGGTACCACTGCAGTGCCAGATATCGTCCCATGAAATAGAAGTATTTCGCACTTCTGTGTTTCGGGATGAGGGTACTGTAACTAGTAATATTACCGGTTTAAGAGACTTAACTGTCGTCTCGGGTGACGGGTGCAGAGCAGTGTTGACAGCAAAATATTGACAAAATATTGATTAATTTTCTTCAAACTGCACTTGTCATGGTCAGGCGTATCACTTACCACCAGGTGAGCGCACCGACCGTCCCGTTCACTTATGACGTAAATAAAAACAAGAATATGAAGCCTTTGGGGCATGGCATGGCTTACATGCGTCGGTGTAACCCGTCCAAGTGTTTTTACACAAAACATCTGTATTTTCACAAGTTTATCTTCATAACTTATGAAATAAGGTTTGAGACGTAAAATAGTAGTGTGTAATTTATTATATTCGGTATGGCAAATTGAAATGCGTTTGTTTTTTATTTTGTTGTATTGAATTTAAAAGTCATATTTTTACCTGGAATAATTTATAATTCCCATAGACTTTGAGTGTTTACAAATTATGGACTATATACGATATAAAGTAATAAAACATTGGTAGTAATTAACAGTCCGTTGAAACCCAAAGTGCACTAAATACTGATTAGAACATTAATAAACTAATGTATGTCTACAATTGACCTCTTTTTACTGCCTCAAATATATGGTTCGAACGGTAATGGCTCATTTAAACGAGTGATTATTTCGAGTACGACACTCGGGTTCCGGGTTTGAATGCCGTAGTGAGTGCTCACGTAGCAAAAGCTACATTTAAGTGTGGTTTAGTCATAGCAGGAATTTAGCTACGCCTGTCAAGACGCGGTCTCCACACCAGAACTCCAGCGGTCATCGGTTCTGCAGTATATGAGACAGGCCCACTGCCACTTGAACGATAAAGGTTTTTTGAGCTATTTCCGATTTTAAGGCCGTTATTCTAGAACGAGACTCAACATTGTTCCTTACTTAAATTGAGTTAGAAAGGAATAGCGCTAAATACAATTAATAGTGGCATCCCTTTATAACTCTATTTAAGTAAAGATCAATGCTTGAGTCTCGTTCTAGAATACAGGCCTGAAACTAAAAGAGACCTTGAGCATAGCTCGCTTCATTACAAGTTAGGGTGTTTTTGAACTTGTGAACCAATTCTGCAGTAAATTTTCATGTTCGTCATGTCAGCTAACTACAATCGAATATCCAAAAATAAACCAATTAATCTGGCGAAAGAGAAGCTTGACATCGAAAACACACATGTGTGATAGACTATCTAGTGTATGATTGCAGCTGAATGGATATGGACCTATTTACCATCACCTAGGAAATAAAATAAATAAGAAATAGTCTATATTTGTTTATAAACAAAATAAAATACTGATTTTAGTAGTGTGTACCATGACGGCCGCATTATTTTGATAACTGTTTTTAGTTGCAGCTATAAGCGAATAAGCATGCGAAATACACAAAATCAAAATAATTGTTACGTGTATTATAAATAATAATAAGATAATTACGGTAATATTATTATTTATTTTAAAAATGAACTTTTTTCATTTCCGTAATTATCTTCCCTCAAATCGTACGTAACTGACATAACAAATTGAAAGAGTAAAAGTATCTTATTTAAAACGAGTTTACCTTACAAGCAGCCACAATTTTGCACGAAATTTCTCTAACAAGCCACTCTTGGGTCTTCCGGAAACTTGTATATTCGTTGCAATAAAATTTGATGCTGGAAATGGCATGCCAGTTCCTACAGTGGCCTTAATGGCAGTGTCTTTTCTTTTTTATTACAGTTCTCGAAAAGTTTCTGGCATTTAAATGTATTGTAATCTGCCATTTATTATTTGTTTTAAAAAAAATCAGCTTGTATTGTTTACACATTGCGGAAAAAGGAAATACAAGGGTAAAATTGGTTTCTTGTTCTCTTAATTAGCTTTTGGATCAGCACTTTATTATAATATTGTGTAATCAGGCACTTATAGTTGAATTTGTCAAGAGAGGACTATAATGGAAATTTTTTTTTTAGACTATGATTATATTTGTCAAGAGAGGACTTTAATGAATAATTTGTTTTTTAAACGTCTCCCGAGACGCATTTACTTCAGTATAAACAAGAAAGTTGTACCCTATGTATTAAAACAAAACATTTCACCTATGAAGAGGTAGATCAAACAAATATGATAATTTCAATGTTTCATAAAATTTTGAGATTATAGAATTTTATTAGTTGGCAGCTTTGAAAGGAATGATAAGTACGTTGCTAATCTTGACAAAAGAATTAGGAAGGGATTTTGGCCTTTTTTTGACAGAAGGCCAAAATCCCTTCGTAATAAGGGGAGGGAGGGTATATGATGATGATCGTTGAAGGTAACAATATCATGGAAAAAAAACGATAACCTGTATCTAAATATAAGCGTAAATATTTTATAAAAATAAATAAATATCTACTGACATTCACACAGCGCCATCTAGCCCCAAGTTAAGCGTTAAGCCTGTATTATGGGTACTAAACAAAGGATAAACATACATATATACATTTTTTTTTGTAAATACATACATATTATACATAGAAAACACCCAGACCATTACAAACAGACATGTTCATGCACACTAATGTTTGTATTGCCCGGGATCGAACCCGGAACCCTTGGTGTTGGTGTATCGGTTAACATTTGGTTTTCCTGAAACTAAAGTAGTTCATGATGCAACCTAAACATGTAGAGAAAACAATGAAACTTGTTCGAAGCTTTACTGCACGCTCTTGGGAAGATAGAGTATACATGATAAGTTCAAATTTTGAAATATGTATGACGTTTAACATAATGTTGAATAGAAATTACGTTATTATAATAATTTTTGAGATGTGTGATCGTTGAGAACTCGGCCATCAAAACAAAGGCTCCGGTTACGATTCCTGGGCAGTACAAACAATTGTGTATGTTTGCATTATTTTAGGTTTTTCTGTGTAATTTTATTATCCAGGCATAATATGTATATACGTAAAAGTATTCAACAATAAAGTACCAACAAATAAATCAAGCTCTGCAAATAATGAGGCTTGATGGTGAGGTGTGATTGTCTATGGATATTATTACGAATACAATATTTATTTCATGATAATAATGTGATGTTATTCCTGGCTGAAGAGTTAACCATCAAGCGAAATCTCGTAGTATTACGACTAATGAATATACATTATCATCAGCTCATTATACGTCCCAACGAGGTTGTAGTGGTCTGTGTGTTTTCTATGTTTAATATGTATGTATTTACAAATAAAAATGTATTTAAGAATGTTTATGTGTTGTTTAGTTCCTACATTACAGGCTGAATGCTTAGCTTGTCTCTGTGTGACTGTTAGTGTATATTTAAAAAATTGTTAAAAGGTTCTGTAAAATCCTTCATCAGTTTAAAAAGCGTATATCGAAGAATGACCATCACACCATTCCCTTAGGTCGTTGCCAAGAGTTAGGCGTCCGTGTTTCGCGAACATTGAATAGAGTTCCGTAGTCATAACCATTATCTTGTTGGTTCCGTAGCACAATGCACCTGTCGAGACCCATTAAACTGCACAATTGTACAGTTATGGTAGTTTATTTAAAGCTCGATGTACGGCTCGGGATGTTTTGGCTTCGTTTATTTTTAAGTATTGGGATTTTTGTATTTTATTTTAAAAATGGCATCCCATGCTGTTCCCAGTCATTCCATTATGTTGAATATCTTATTCATACACTGTCACGAGTAAAAATATATTTTAAACTTTACTTCTGGTCTTGTTGACAGTCAACCGTGTAGTACCAAGCTGACTCTTCAATGAGGCTCCAGGTTCTATATTCTTATAGTATATATGTATAATAAAATGTGAATTTCATAAACATTAATTTTAGTGCACGGACATGACGTCTTCGTGCCTATTACGAATATTGCACCATTGCACCCGTGGGAAGCAAGGGCGGGTCGCTGGTTTACTAATATAATAAAGCGTTTTATATATATATAATAAGAGTTTGATTGTTTGGTTAAACGCGCTAATATCAGTAACTACTGGTCCGACCGGTCAGTTTTTGATAGCTTATTAATCGAGGAAGGTTATAGATGCATTATTTGCGATGGCATTATCCTAAAAATGATATGTTTCCTTATCTAGATAATAAATCATACGATTTTAATGATATCCAAAGAGAATCAAAACACTTTTTTTTTAAAAAAAGAGTGACTATTGAGTTTCTTGCTGGATTCTTCTCAGTGGAAAACTGCAGTCCGAACCAGTGGTAGCTTCATTTGACATTCATAAGTGTTTTTTAAGGACCTAAACTAAATAAACACTTTCCATTTCAGATATCGCAGTTGGAACTCTCACCTATATAAATGGATTATTGTGTTAAAGTAGGCGTTTGCACAAAGCAATACCACACGGACGAAGTTGCACTCAAAAGCTTGTATATTATATGTTTGGGAGAGCGATGATGCTTTTGTACTTATAGGCCGGTTCTACCAAAGTGATACCACTGCCTCACAGAATAACGGTGTTTAGCAGCGCGAGAGCCGTATATCGCCGAGTAACTGAAGTACCAAAAAACCCTATTATTTTTTTAAAATCAATGCTATTCCTCCTAAATTTATGATTTAGCAACGCAGTCATTGCTCCCTGATAAATTATATATTGATGGCATATTTCATTGAGTTGAATAACTTATATGTATCTAGATACATATTTTTTATTTATAAATTCAATTGAGTAACCTAAAAGTGGTCGGCAATTTCAGACCGTTAAATGACACTTGTCCCTGAAAAAGTAAGATACTAACGCATCCCCGGCGAAATTAAAACCACTAGTTACGTTTTAAATGGATACTTTGTTACCGCGAAACATTAATTACGATGCCCTTAGAACGACTGCCAAAATGGATGTGACTATTAGGTATAATTGATACGTATTATTTAGTTATTACTTTGTAAAATCAAACCTTTAATTTTATAATATGTGATACTCTTTTTCTAATTTGACCCTTTTTACGAACAAAAGAATATATAATTTGTTACTTACGAAAACTTCTCGTAACTATTTGTTATTACAAATAGTTAATACGAGATGAAATTATATTTATATCATCGGCTTAAAGCCTAAGTCTATCACTATCCACAATACAATATATCTGAAATTCACCGGCACGGTGTTATGAAACAGTTTGGTTTTTGTTTTTATGACTTCTCCTTAAATCTTTCACCCAAGTTTCCCATCAAGTCTGATGAGACAGGAGACTGAAACAGAGTGTGCTGTAAATCTTATTTAGTACGCAATCAATAGAATATAAAACTTATAAGCTACTAAGGGATTTTATTCGTTAACATTGGAACCTCTTCTTAAAATATAACATGAAGATTAGTAGTAGATAATTGAATCTATTTTATATTTAAATCATATTTATTGAAGATAAAAAATGGTATCGAATTTTTTTTGATTCGTATTCGTTTTTTGGTTAATATTTTGACAATCTCAGCATTAACACAATCTTTTCAACGTTCTAAGACTGACCATTTTTACATCTCTCACTTCAGCCATTTGCAGTACGCTACCAGTAGCGTACTGCAAATGGCTAAATGGTTTGCCCAGGCAAAAGTTACCCCTTTCTGTGCCAAATATCCCAGACCTCTTTTAAAATAAAATATGTTTATTTCAGGCTTAGCCCATAATATTGTTAGTATCCAAAAATTACCTTAAAAATAATCTTTTACTCATTTAGCAGCCACCAGCAATCTTACGCAAGTTCGGTCCATCGGGCCAAAGAGCGTCCTACGTTTCATTTTCCAAGAAGTGGTTCCTATTTGGCTATTATTGTAAAATTTAGCCTACTATATTTGGCATTATTTTGTGCTTTTAATTCAATTTAAAAACTGCAAAACTTTTCTTGCAATTCTGGCAAACTTAACCAGCAACCTCATTATTTTTCCGAGAATAATAAGACCTGTAAACTGCTTAAGATCTGCAAATAAAAATATCTTCCCGCTAACACAGTTCTAAATTCCTTGATTTAAATGCGCCTGAGTTAACCAACTAACTCTTAGTCGTTTAAAGTTTTAATTAAACCCACCCCTTGTCTTATCTCAAAATTGCAGCAGGAATTTACAACTTCACATTGCCACATCCATTTTTTTTACTCAACGTTGTCCACTAGTTGGGGGAAATTATTTTTAATTAAAGTTAAAATTAACAACGGCTGGACCGCTGTAATGGGTAAAGCTCTCCACATGCTGCTTAACTTATAATTATACAGAATAATGTGTGTACAGTTTAGAGCAATAAATTTCACCCTTGTGTCTGCTGGAATTTTATTTATGGTAAGTTAACTGATTTTCAACTGCGGTATTTTTTAAGTTGTGAAGTTTGAATAGCTTTATGAAATGTTATTTTGTATGTATAATGGCTGTGATATTATTTTTATGATGATTTTTTACAGTTGTTCGTTACGTTGTTCAGTCACTAAAGCGTTTAGAGCGCACCTGAATCTAGTCATTGTGCATTGAAACCTATAGCGAAACACAGTAGTATAATACAAAAGTAATTTTTAGTTCTTCTATTTCATAATTAGCGATGAAATATCTTCCACGCGAAAACAAGATACTCATGCATTTCCTACTTTTATGGTAAATTATTGTTGATTCCAAAAACTCGTTTGGGACCAGCAAAGCATTTCAGTGCCTTCTGGTGTTGCAAATGTACATGGGCGGCGGTGTCACTTACCATCAGATGAGCCGTTTGCTTGTTTGCCATCTATAGCATATAAAACATTCTCGGTTAATCATTATAAACATAACACAAACATCACGCGTAACCCTGTCAAAATAAAACACATCCCATGTCGTGTTGAAATTGAAATTCTTTACAGTACCACCTTTTTTCATTTGCACGAGTAATAACTCGCTCGGTTCACTTAAAATTCCGGTGCGCGCGCGCCCATTACCCTATCACCCTTCGGAAGATAACACGGACGTGACAAATGTATTATCTGTGGACCATGTGGTAGGCATTTTCGGAAGGCTACGTGCCAAAGGTGTTCAGAAGTAAACCAATACTACATGTCCTGAACAGTCCGAATAGGATCCGACTTGAATAGGGAGCAACAATAAATTATGATGACCCATTTGAAGTAATGGTTGAGATGACTACTACTACATCAAAGGTTCTGGATCGATTCCCGGGTAGTACCAACATGTGTGTGCATGATAATATCTGTTGTTTTGGTCGGGGTGTTTTATGTATAATGTATATGTGTTTCCAATAAAAGTATATAAGTATGTTTTCCGTTGTTTAGTACTCGGCTAACAGATCCCAAACCAAGCATAAGCCTATAAAGTGAATACTGAACAACGGATAAACATTCTTATATACTTTTTTTTTGTAAATACATACATATTATACATAAAAATATCCCGACAATACGAACAGAAATGTCCATGTACACAAATGTTGGCACTGTCCGGGATCAAACCTGAAACCCTTGGTGTAATAGCAGACGTCTCAACCATTACACCAAATGGGTCATTGATCTTTCAGTTACATACGTTTCTTCCTAGACTAGACTCCACTTGCAAGAACTCTTGCATTTATATCTGTATCATATTCAATTATAAAAAGTTTTAAGAGAATCATTCCTCACAGCATTGTGTTCACATTAGTTCTAGTGCATATTGTAATAAAACATTTATTTTTTATAAAGACTATAGAAAAATTAAAAAGGATTATTGTATATTCAAGATAAAAATAAGCTTTGACATTTTCCCGTTATTAGATCTCTTTTATGTTATTGGAAGTAATGGATTTTTAATTAAGTCTTTTCAATTTGTTTTTATCTTAAAAGAAACAAAAGGGCTTGTGATTTATAATCTTGTAATAAAATGATGAGAATTAAATGTGAAATCAAAATTGTATTTTTATTATATTGCTGAATCTGACTTCTTTTTTTTACATAACTAAAGTATTCTCGTAGCAAACAACTTTTTGTATCACTAGTGTCAGGTGGTATGTCCATTTGAAAGAAGAAATTGCCACCTTCAAAAGGAAGTACAAATACCTATAATAATATGTATAGGTACCTATTGATATAATTCATCGTTTATTTTTAAGTTCTATTTTTCCACTGCGTCGCAAGTTATAAGACTTCCACATCTTATCTATTAAGTAGGTAAAGCTTGTTTACGATCTTTGGAAGTCGTTCACAACACACCCTACGTAAGTACGTAAAACGCCTGCTGGTAAGGGTTTTATCTATACTCACTCATCTATTATCCGTTTTTTGCCCTAAGGAAGCTAAAAACATATCTTGCACATAACACTATCCATGATACTGTGCTGATGTTTTATCCGGTAGATCGTAACGGATTGTATTCAAAATATTGTATAGTAACACCGTCTAGGTAGGTACCACTGCATTGGCAGATATCGTCCCATGAAATATAAGGTGTGTACTTTTGTGTTTCGAGATCAGGGCACTGTGGCTAGTAAAATTACCAGGTATAAAATCCGGTGTCTCAGGTGACGAACACAGGGTGTTGGCGAGGAATCATTTTAAACAGTCACTGTTATACGTCAATACTGCTCTGTCATGGTGAGACGTGTCAATTACCGTCCCTTCATATAAATATCTACTAAAATTCACATACCATCATATTATGCGAGGAGCTTGTAATTTGGGAAATAAACATGTACTTATATTTTTTATGTATCAAAGTCATCACTTTAAGCAACTGTCCCAAAAAAAATGGATGTTTTTCAAATGTATGATGTGCTTGCATTTACGGTAGACTTCTCCGATGGAAGAGACGTGGAGCGAGCATGAAAAAAAGCCTATTCACTACTAGTTTTTTTAATGCCAAATGGTTGTATGTGGCCGCAAGAACAGCCATAGGCAGATCATTCCATTCGATTCGAATTCATGGAATGTCACCATAAATAGTGTTACAACCGGCTTAATACGTATTCAAGCGTAACTCGTAATTAACATCGTACCTAAGCTTTAAGCTTCCACGCCACATGCATGCATTATTCACCATCCATTTACCAATACACAAAGGTCATATTGCACAACCGCAGACTTAATGGTCCAAACGGAGCACATTTCACGTTACATTCGCAATAAAACAAATGCCCCCAAAACATGGCGGCATAATCCGCGATGTCACCAAGCTGATTATAGCGAGCGTATCCGTTTGACCGCACTACGCCGATTAATTGCACAGTACTGTTGGAAGAGTAATGCGGGTAGGAAATGTCGATAGCTTTTGACAATTGTAGTAGAAAGTATTGTAAATTAGTTATGTGAAATAATAAAAGAACAACGATAAACAGGAATTAATTAGATCAGGATTAAACAATTACGCTTTGCGTTGATTCACCGAATGATTGGGAGGTACCCTAAGAGCCTAACATCTCCCACCTAGTTTCTTTTCCCTATCTTGTACATGTTATTCCTTAAGATACACTGCGTCCATAAGTGGCGATATTTCTTAACATTTTGTGAACCGGGCAATTTATATATTATTATATTGAAAAATACCCTTATTCATACCTTACCTACGCAGCAAATTTTGATGAAATCAGTGGCTCAAATATCAAACTGTTAAAGAAATTAATTTCAACACCCAACGTCAAATTGGCTTAAATTATAAACAAAATGTTTAACACAAATAACACTTAGACGCTATAAATTACCTAGTGTATAACCTTATAAGCGACGATATCAAAGATACCTCTATTATCGGTATGCGAGAATTTTCTAATGCAATTCTATGTATGCCTCACCAATGGCAGTGTGGACGTCGATTAGGGTCGAGAAAGAGAAATGGAAAAAGGTTCTGAATGATTTGTGAAATGTACTGAAGGTTAGGGTGAAATATTTTTCACTGTCACCGAGCCATTTTGGTCAGTCTTCTAACGGTACGTGAGCAAAATTACGTATGCTTTTGATTTCTAGCGATAGCAATCCGAGAATTATTGACCTGTTTTTTATTGCATGAAGTTATTTTTTTCATACGTTTAATTGGGACAGGAAGGAGAGCATGCTATTTCGTTATTAGGAAGTTTTTTTTCAATTATTGATTAAATAAGTGATTATCATGACGATGATCATCTACCGAACGCACTAGCCGTTGTACCATCGAGTATCAGGGGGTTTACCGCCATTTATTAAAGTAGTATTGCTATCATGATAGGTCAGTTTATTTTTGTACCAGAAAAGGTGAATTACTATTATTGTAGTACTGTTTAAGATATGGCGGTTAACCCCTAGGAAACATTCTTAAACGCGTATCAATAGCCTGCTTTAACTTTAAGAGAAAGTCCTAAGTAGAAAGATGTAGCTTGATTTTTTTTAGTTCTACAATCTATTTATAAAAGTCAATATAATTTTCATTTTATCTATGTATTTGTTAATAGTACATGTTCATAAATTGGATATTTTTAGTGGTTTCTCTTTAATCCGTCAGTTGCATAGCAGGATTACAGAAATGGATACTTGTCCCTCTGCAAATCAATTTACTAAAGGCTTGGAACATCAATACAATTTTATTTGCCAACACCCTCAATCGCATTTGTAATGAATTTGCGTGATACAAAGTGGGGACTGCAACTATTCGATTCCGAAAAACTTACAAAAGAGGGCAGAGATGGAAATTCCTCGTTTTAGATAGCTGTGTACAAGATATGATTCCCTTCATTTACATATGACTTCTTAATGCAGGGCCTTACTATAACAAAGCATGGCTTTGGTGTGAGTGATAAACATAAAATGAATAATCTCGATAAAGAAAAAATAAATTATTCTTTGAATTTATAAGTTAGGAGAAACGCCAACTGCCATTAGTAATATGTAATTCATCAAAAAATTCAATGTCATATTGGATAACAACTAAAAGTATGTAGAAGAAATACTTTTATCAAACGAAAATTAATAGAAATACTTAAATAAACCGAATATTAATAAAAAGAGAACCCGCCAGGCAGTGGCGTGCACTCTATATATGCCAATAAACAGTGCATACCTAAGCGTCCAGACAACCCGAAAAATCATCAACATATTAAGTGATTCCCACTTATTCGGCCATTTTCCTCTACAGATTTGAAACCAAATGCGACCTGCTGTCATCAACAGCACTCAATTTAACAAGAACAAAAATAATTTATTGTTTTTGCGATTAGTGTCAATCACTTTGCATACCCTATAATCTCTGTGCACGCCACTGCCGCGAGTAAAAACAATAATAACTAACGAAGACTTTTCGAATTATGAAACTTTATTGGCTTAAACTCTCGTCCAAGTTTTTACGGGCGGCCAAGTTTTAAAAGGTATCACTTAGGGGTTGACACTAGCCTAAAGGGCATACATAAAACGGCCTACGCAACTTTTCCATTTAACTTGGCTCGTGGTGGAAGATTATCCCTGTACCGGTTGTCCGGGATAGGGCACTAATAAGGCGTAACAAACTTTGATTAGCCCATAGTAAGTTCCTACATTCCAATATTTATTTAACGCTCTTTAGCATAAGGAAGTTGCCTTGCTTGTTTTAAGTGTGTTTTCCAAAGGATTCCATAGCATATTATATTGAGGGAAAAGTTTTGTCGTATGATAATTATTAGTTGTTATAACTCGACCACGGAATGCAAGCGGAAAAAATATTAATAGTATTTGTATAAATACGTGTGAACATCAGTCAAAGCACAGACATTAACCTTTTTTGAAATATATGTATTAGCTTTTACATTGCAGCATTAAATATTTCTCAATTTTTTCTTCTGTTAAAATACAAAAACCACATAATTTACTTAGGTATTAAATGCCACTCACAAAAACGATAAAAAATCCCAACTCAACATTCCCCACAAATCCGTTAAGTGAATTGTAGAAAAACCATTCCAGGAAAAGCCCGGTTAAACGTAAAAAAATATCATTTGCCAAATTCGATTTCACTCTGATTACTCATCCGTCAATCCTACTAAACATCTTTATCCAGCCATAGTAAAGTCACCGAACGCTATTAAATAGGACGAACCTTACATTACGTACATGAAATAGAACTCTGCCCCTTGGGGGACAGGTGGAAAAAGGAAAGTTACATAGGTGAATTTGACAACCTTATTCGTTTGACTTATACAAAAAAATACCCTAAGCTCAGCTACACAAAGCCGTGTATGCGTTGAAGCTTACAGTGTACAGACCGAAAAATAAACCACGAACACGCATTAACCTGGGCCAGTATTGTTAGTATTTTTTGTTTGATTCCGATTGTTAGTATTTTTTTTGTTTGATTCCGATCTTTATGTCTTGCAACAGAAGAATATTTTTGACTGCCCAGTATATTGTTTGATATGCGTATGCTATTGTAACTGAGGCGTGGTTTATAATTAGTGGATATTTTGTAACAATTTTTGCATTAAATGCAATCCTTTACATTTTATACAGCTGTTTGTTTAATAAATTATTTGTTCTTATAACGTCCTCGTGCAGTGTCCAGACTTTGTCATTAAAACATAGCTATTGTCAGGGCACCCATTCGATTAACCAACCAATAGTTGATGACCAATACAACAGTGGCTTAACTTACGCGTCCGTCAAACAAAAGCGGTTGCATGGCATACATGCTTCGTTATCATAACAAAAAACATCTAATTAACAAATCAACACACAACAATACCGATATATACAAAACATTTTTAATATATTGAGCATTTATTCCAAACTACACATGCATGCCGCAGCAGTGCAAAAGGGCAATAGCTCAGTGTAACATACACTCAAAGAGTGAGGCACTGATTTTCAGCCATTGCCGAAGTAACCGAGTAAAGGTAAAATATTAGATTACACGCCTTTGAATATTACCTTACATAGTGATAGTACTAGTTACATAAATAATTTGAGAAATCGTTAAAAGTAAATAGAATTATAGATTAGTAATTAAAATGAGATCCATAAATATGTTAAAATTATCCAATAAAGGTATAATATTTTTTATAAGTAATATTAATTTATTATTGATTAAAAATTAATTAAAGGTATATAAATAACATTTCATTTAATAATAGATACAAGAAATACATTCAATTATAATAAATAAAATAAAATTTATACTGATGCACTTAAACTGGTCGTCGCTTTTCTCATCGCCCGAACCCACTCAGCGGGCAAGTTTCGCCACCCTGGAAGTGACGCCACCAAAGCGACCATGTGATTGCACTATTAATTGCTGATCCAAAAGTAACTTTTTAAAGAGCTTAATAAATGAGTATTAGACTTGGCTTGGCTTGGATATGACGCCTATTCCTTGTCCTGGGATGCTATTTATAGCCTGGTTACTGAATCAAAAGTGAAATAAACCCAGCCTACCTACAGTTCAACTCGTATATTTTCAAACAAAATGAAACCAACCAAGCGACTTGTTCAACTTGTAATATAAGAGTTTTCCCTAAATGCCACCTTTACAGACAAAAATATTATTTGCGATTTTAAAGCGGCTATAAAAATGGGCGTTTTCAGAATAATCTGTATATCATTTGTGTCAAAAAAATCTTCTGTAAAAACGCTATTATTGAAAATCTTGAAGGACGATATAAAATGCAACTCCAAAGCCATTATTCACTATCACTCATCGAAAAATATCCCACTTAATAACTCCGCAGAATCTCTATTAGATATAAATTGCCAACTCATAGACGTATTCATACGGTATGTAAACGATGATATGGGATCCGTCCCTCTTGGATATCCGTGTAATTTATTATCATAGGGCTCCACGGTAGAGTCTGATGCCAAGATTTAACCACATCTATTGAAAATCCTATAAGATTAAGTGTTCACACAGCTGAATTAAATGATCCTTACTTCTTGTTTATACAAAAAATTTAAATGTTGGACAAAAACATATTAATTACTTTTTTGCTACAAATATTGCAATCTCATAAATGTAATTTTAATTGCTTTGTGTTTTAATTATTAAAATGAATCTAAATCTTGATACAAATCTACGTGTATGCATAAGTGACGATAATTTTAAAACATGAGATATATACAAAAATTAATACATTTACAAACCCGTATCATCATCGGCTCATTAAACGTACCGACCGAGGGCCACAAGCCTACCCGTTAATTGCGTAATAATACAGGCCGAAGTCGTTCACGCGGGCCTCCGTAGGCGTGCGCAGGTTTTTTCCTTCACCATAAGAGCGTCGGATAAACGTACATATAATTTAGAAAATTCGACAAGTCATTGGTACGTGGCGGGCCTTTGAACCCGCAGCCTCAAGATCGGAAGGCAACAATCCACACCAGTGAGCCACCGACACTCTTTACATAATTAGAATCATAAACAGTTCAGATTGAACACACATCTTAGAGTTCCAAAGTAACTACCAAGGAGGAACATGTGCAATCGTTTAGCAAATACATCACCACAATGCTCTTCCCTTGCACTGCCAAAAGTTTACCAAGTCCGTTTTCACTCATAATCATATTGTAACTTTGCTTTGCATACTCGTATGTTCAATTCAAATGTTTTTTATTATTTATTTCTTCTGTTTAAATGCCTCTAACAACAACAATGTTGTGTGTGCATGTAAAAGGCTTGCATATATGAAACTTATTCATGAAATGTAAATACAAACGTTGATTATGTTTAGCTGTAAGCACACTTTATAAATAATAAATTAACAGGTCCTTGACGATTCGCGTACTAAACTCTTGTACTAACCATGTAAGTTGTAACTAATCCGATATGGGCGCTATAATTACCCAATCAACATAAGTACTTTGAATATTCATTTCGTTGAGTAATTAAAAAAGGTAAAATATTAGTAGATAAGGGTAAAGTTTTGTTTCTCTTATTCGTTATTCCAAGGTTTCATATTTGTATAAACGTGTATTATTAAATATTTATAAATAAAAACATCTTTTATTCACAATTATGTTTATTTCAGACCTTCTAAAATTGGTAACAATTGAGTTTGCTTATATGGCATACTTTGGATCCTCAAAAGACACTGTGCGACCCATCATGTTCCTTTCCTTCACTAGCAGGGCCATGCTTAATCAAAGTCCATAACAAAAGGCCTTCAACTCTAATTTAATTGGACAAAAATAAGTAATGGCTTATTCTAGTAAAAATAATGGAGTATAGTAAGAAATACGTAATGACTGGGAGGTAGGCTTATATTATCAGCAAACTCATTAGATGTACAATCACGAAGAAACGTCGACTGTCGTCGACAAAAAAATGTCCAAGCCCCTATCTAGACAGTTTATTTGTTATCTAAGGTGATAGACTTAAAATTGTTTACGGAATAAGGTTCCGTAGATAATGAAATCACTGGGTACCTACATGATATCATACACTCGGGTCGCGGGTGCAGGTCAGTGTTGAAACAAAGTATTAAATCTGGATATAATATGGGTTTACGTCACGATATAGCCCGTGTTTCATGACAGATGCAGATTTGAAGGCGGTATTAGTAGTAAGACGTATAAAAAAACATCAATTGAACTAACTGAAAGTCCTATTCGTCACATAAATATATTGCTAAGATATCTTTATTGACAAAACAACATGACTATATAATATTATGTAATACATTGATATAATTGTATATATAAGAGTACCAAGTACTCTTCTCGAAGGCAATGTGAGTAAAACGTAATTAAGCTGTACATGTATATAAATTAGATTAGAATTATAATTAAACTCTTGCGAGATTAATTTCAAACGTCTCTTAATTAATTTAAAATGTCAAAATATAAAGGTAATTGCCTTTATATTTTAACATTTAATTGTATAATTGAGAATGCAGGAAATTTTCTAATTATGCGCTATTACTTTTAAGAACCAGTATCTCAGGAAATGAATCGAAACACATCTACACAACATGGAGTATTGGTAATATTGCCAATACTCTGGTATTTTCAGAAATAATTTCTAAGCCTCCACTTGATTAGCGGGCACAAACTCTTGACGAACAATAGAGTTTCGATTGTATCCACGCAGTAAAAGCGATAATATTCGACTAGATACGCTTTATATTTATATAAACAAAAAATAATTGAAAATAAACCTTAAATCTTGCCTACTCTTTGAAAAAAAAAGACGGGAATTTCTTATTGTACTCATAAATATTAAGTAATTTCATCAAATTGGGGCAACAATCCCGATTTACCCAGCCCAACCCTTAGATACCATATAATTTTAATAAATCCCACTTAACGCTCTCTATTTAAACTGAGCTCACTATGTATGATATACAGCTAATCCGTTCGCCCAATATTAGATATGCCCGCGACATTTCATTTTGTATTAATAAAAAATTCACAAGAATTTCGCGAAGATTCGCCAAAAAGGGAATGCCCAAGATATTTCGTATTCATTCCTTACGTGGCGTAGGTACGGTAACGAATTGTGAGGAGTATACGTCCCCCTCCCCTGTGTTAGCCACATGCATACGTAATCGAAGTAAATGTACATTGTAGTACTAAAATGATCACCCAAACTCGGTAAAACCGGCTTCTTCTTATTATAGTTCCTTTCAATAAGTGTTAAACGTAAACAAGGACTGGCGTCATATTTTTTAACAGTGCTATCAAGCCTTATTTTATGCAAGAATCTTACAGATACTAAACGACGGATAGTAAATATATCCCCGGGCAATACCAACATTTGTGTGCATGACATCCCGTTTGAATGGATCTGGTTATTTTCTATGTATAATATGTATGTATTTACAAAAATAGTATATAACTATTTATTTTTATTATCCGTTGTTTGTATTCATATTACAAGCTAATGTTAAAAATATATTAAAGAGCAAAGGATCTTTACAATAAATCAAACATTTATATAACAGAAACAATGTATGCACCGGTAGTACTTTTTCTTTTAGCGAGCAAAGACCGATCGCGGATATACGTCAATACGGACGCATCGTTTTTCATTGGTATCGCTCGGCCGAACGGTTACTAGGCACGTTTAATTTATCATGTAACAACTGCACGCGTGTTTTGCCATCTATTTAAACTGACCAATTTGGATAATATATATAGGCTTTCAGTAAAATTTTTAGTTTTAAAAATTATTTTATCTTTTGGTGGTACTTAAATATTTACAAAAAAGAAAGTATATATGTGTGACAACTGTGGAGTACACGCCTCTTGCTTAAATTGGGGTGGATGACGGTATGTGAATCTCGGTAGATATTTATATATTTGTGTGTGTTACACAAAAATACGTCTCGATTTCTGTGACAATATTGTCACTTTGGCTTACAACTTGAACACACTTACGACATGTTTATAATATATAAGATATTATGTTACTCGAAATAAAACAGAAATCTTTTGTGAGTATTAAGGCGGTTTTAGGATAAGAGTAGAGTATTGTTTTTAGAAAAATAAAGTTATATTAAAATAAAGTTATTATTAATGTAAAACATGTAATTATAGATACATAATATTGGTCTCAGGCTTAAATCATGGACTAGAATAGTGATATGATAAAGTCTTTTGATATTTATTTTACAACGTTTATACTAATCAATATGTCTATATAAATGATTATGCAACGTCTACGCAAGCTCATCCTTCCCGCTCTTAATTTCAAGTCTTGATTAGAAAACTTCCCGCCCAAACACACAAAACGATTGTTAGATTAATTTGGTGGCCAATTAATAAATCCTAAGTAAATGTATGCCGTGAGCTTTTGAAAGCAAAACCCAAGATTAATTGCTGTAAGGAACGTTAAACTTCGGGGATTAAAAAGTTGAAGTACTTCTTGAACTTTAATTTGAAAGGACAGAAACAAAACCGGTTTACTTTCCCAGTAATCACTTAGTTTTAGTGTTGCCCCTTACCATTTTCACTCGCCCGAAATCAATACAGGCAGTGAAATCACTGGATATGTGGCTGACAATCTTTACGTCTTAAGTTTAAAACTGTTCTGTGATATCTTTTTCATAATCCCTGGTATACCTTTTTTATACCACATTTGCCACTACCACCAGGCAATCTATCAGAACTAATAAAGTATAAATACTCTGCTTCCGCCATTCAACGGCAAGGGTATAAATAAGAAACAAAATATTGCTATGAAAGTTAAAATGGAATTCAAACGTGTTTTAATTAACTTAATCACATCAAACTAAAATCCGGAAGAACCTTCAATCCAAAACGAATCTGAAATTGAACATTCATTAATTTAACTTGCGTTCTATACATCGAAACAACTTTCCCAACTTGTATCTCATCCGAAAAAGAAAGTTACCCGAATCGAAATTCAGACAAAAGATTCGCAAACTTCTCCATGAGGTGTTATAAAAATTCGCGTTCTGACTTTCTTAGAGACGATATAACTTGATAACTCCACTTGTACAAAACCTTCGAAGAAATAATCCAAGAAAACAAATGCATGAAGGGAGCAAAACAGATTGGGGTTTACAAAATAGTAAAGATTTTATCATCATAATATTATTGTAGCTACAAATTGAATTTTATAATACTTTGAAAGATTTCAAATTTAGGACAGACTAACTTATGTTTATGTCTTCTTGTAGCAAACGAATGAGTTACAATATTATCAAAAACAAAAAAGTTGTTGCAAGAACCATGATGCATCAACTCAAGTGCTGAAACTCGCCGCTTAAGCCTGTAGGATCTGGTTTCGTCTGTTTAAGATCGAATTCCCTAAGAACTGAAAAGTTGTTGACACACGTGTAAATCAGAAAGATTGCATTGGAATACACACGTTCGGTAAACGAAAAAGTTTCATCCTCAAAATTTCAATCAAACTTCCGCTCACCTTTTGCGAAGTTTCCACTTAAGGATTTATATTGGACGTTCAGTTTAATAATATAAAATATTGAATATAAACTTAACAAATATGCTATATAATGAGAGAATGTTATGCCGTACCATAACATCTGTACTTTTACTTATACTCCGCGTTACATTTTTTTTATATTAAAAAATGAGTTCTTAGTTTTATCAAACGATACAGAATAAGTTATAAATATTGAATTTCGGTATTAATGACTCAAAAAATTATTCCTTTTAATGCTTGATACATACCAACAACACACAACCTTCATCATTATCAGCCTTTGAGGGCCCACTGCAGAGCACATGCTTTCTATTTACATGGGGAGATTGGGCCGCTACGATGCGGATTGATGGGTGTAAACACAGACATCAGAATATACATTAGACTGGACAAGCCGCCAAGTTTATAGGCAGTCCTAGTGTCGCAATTTCTTTTCGGTTCTTACCTGTGAAAAGTTATTATATTTCTTGGTAAATTTACTGATTCATTGCGATGATGGCATGATACAAATGCACAGGATGGCATTTTGGAAAAAAACGGTAATTTCTTCTAATATTCGTGCGTCTTGACTCGTCTCACAGAGCGTAAACTGGTAGTCAGTGTATGCTCGTTGAGCTTACAGTTGTCGCACTTTAAACGCGGCTTGCCCCATCTCCTGTATTGGGAAATCTGTGGGTGTAAATGACTACACGCTTTCCATATTTCATCATCATCAGATCATTATACGTCCCCGCCGAAGGGTACGAGCCTACCCGTACAGGGTGTATAGGTCTTAGTCACCCACGCGGGCCCAGTGCGGGTGGGCTGACTTCACGCACTACTTTGAATTTCTTCGTAGGCGGGCGCAGGTTTCCTCACGATGTTTTCCTTCACCGTAAGAACGTTGTATAAACGTACATATAATTTCGAAAAATATTGGTACGTGGCGGGATTAATTATTACTTAATACACGAGCTCCTTAAAGTTAAAATTGTACTTCGCTATATCCAGAAAGCCTTACACTCTATGCAAATACGTACACGATTTAGTTACTTTAAGCACCAAGCCTAAATCTCAATCTCAAACTACACTTGAAACCGTCAATCACCAAACTAATCTAGATTTTAATACCTCCCCATTTCGGCAAGCAACGTCTCATCCGAAATACGAAAGGTTGCTTAAGTTCGGGAAGTTACCCAAAGTTAAGGCATTATGAGCCTTATGACAACTAGTTTAGGAGATGACGACCTAGAAAATAGGGTTCAAAGAGTAGTTCCCGGGATGCAGCGGAGGCAATACAAGAGAGCAATTTGTCTTAAACTGTCTCAAACTCTGCTAATTAGAGTAAATTACCGTCAATCTTTGGTGGTGGTTATGCTGTGATGTTGCTTACGAGTTTAACTAAAAGTTTGGTTATGATTTTATTTTGGTACTGTGTGTGGTTAATTAGACGTCAAGAATAGATTTTTTTAAATAAATACGTGTACAACACATATACATATATTATCCAACAACATTGAACAAATATTTGGATTCGTTTGACCTGGAGTTGGAATGTAATGCTTTTTGTGTTTTGAAAAGAGGACACTGTAGCCGGTGAAATCATTAAGATAAATACCAACAATTTACCAATCCACATTGGCCCGTGTGGAGGGATTCGGCCCAATCTCGCTATACTTATGCTGTGCAGGATGTCCTTTACTCTGTAGTGGGCCTTTATAGGCTGGTGATGACGATGACGACTTAATATCTGTCAACATCATCATCATCGAAACACCCATACCAATCCGGACAGACATGTTCAGCACTTATGTTTGTACTGCAAGGGGATCGAACCTGGAACCCTAGTGTAATAGCCGTTTCAACCATTACACCAAATGGGACGTCAAATTAAAAGGATTTTAGTCCTACGATCTGAATCGAAGAGTTATTGTATTTCGAACCTATTCAGCAAGCTTGTTACTTACCAACAACAAATGGCAACCCAAATACCAAGAATCAAAACCGACATTCAGTCATTATAAAACATACCTATAGCTATAAAAAGCAAAGCTACACAAAGAGGAAAACGTGCCCCCTTTTGCTTAGTAGTCTTTTTCCTAAATGACCATTCTAAAAGGGCAGTAATTACATTCTTCAAAGTAAACGTGGTGAATTAAACGATAATAATTATTTAGGTGGTATTTTTGTTCAATTGGCCCTCGTTTTCTTTTGTTATAAGAGCAAAGAAGGCAGTATGTTTAAACTTTGAAAATTGACGCATTATAGAAGACCAAACATTGCAAGGTAGGGTAGGTTCTTATATTACAAAAATGCAAATTTTCTCGATTTCACCCTGTATAAGGTAAAGAAGAAAAAATTAACGAGCTTCTGAAAGATGCGAGCTATTAAACGACCATGTTGCTGATATTATTGCTATGTCATTTCCCTTGGGTGAGTGGAATAGCATTTTTATTGCTACTTTACGGTTATGTCCGACATCTGAACCTTATCTAAATATGGAAGGAAATTGACGAACGCGACGGAACGCAACAAATGAATTTTTGATACTGCTCCTAAAATGTTGGCTGTAAAATGTAATTCAAAATCATGTCTAAGAATTTGAGATTTTTTAATGTTAGAAGGAAGTCCGGCCTTTTCAGCCAAATGTAAGGCCGAAGCAGGTCCGCTCAGCCACAACCTCACGACATTCTGATGTTTCCGTCATTGTAGTGATAGAAGCAACGCGTCAGGTGTAGTGTAAGAAGAAACTTTTACCAGTTTAAATTAAAGATTAAAAAACACTCATGAAAAAAGGATACTGTACAATAGATGAATATTTATCAGATAAAGATGTGTGACAGGTCTTGCACATAGTATTCCAGTTACAAAATCTTTGTAATAATTCATTGTAAAGTTACGGGTAGGTTAATGACAAAAATCTGTAACCAACAATATAAGAAGTTTAAGAGAGTGACTATTGAGTTTCTAGCCGGCTCTTCTCGAATATTCTACTAATTCCGAGCCGGTGGTGACATAAAATATATAATTATAACAATTGACGATTCAAAAGTATCTGTAACAGATTTATTTAATTATTTTTTATTTATTTGAACTCTTTCCTGGACTCGAGTCTCACATGCCACCACCGTCATCCCGGTGGGTAGTCCACACATTGGATTCCCGACAAAAAATGTCTGCCCAGCAACTATGTTTTTTTTTTATTTTACCAAGTGTACAGGATAATCAAAACGCTAACCTGATGGTGAATGATCCGCCTGACTATGACATAGTGGCTCTGATGGATACCAACAACTGACAGATATTTATTATTCTCCGTCAATGCCGTACTGCGCTCGACATCCGAGACAACAGATATTATATCTCTTATACCCGGTTATTTCACTAGCTAGAGTGAAATTGCCGGGTACAAAAGATCTAACACAGAATAACAATACTCTTCTATTTCACGGGACGATATTTGGCACTGCGGTGGTACCTACCTAGATGACCCAAAATTGAGTCTACCACCTAGGTATTTGGCAACCCTGGTTGCAAGTTTAGCTAATAACTTCCGAAAGTGTGAGCTTTTCTGTTTTTTTTATTACCTATCAAAAAGTTGCGTTTCGTAAACATTCTATATTTGATACATTTATTCCCATTTCGAACACATTTCAGTAATTGCATGTTTTAGTTCCCATTTAGTAAACTTTCTGTTGAAACGGGTACAGTCAAGTAAGTTAAATCTAACACGAAAGTAATAATAACGTTGTCATATATATTTAATACCATATCAATAGTCGGGATGTACGTATTTATTATAAATATCGATATTTAAAAACAGATAAAACAGTGAGCGTACAATATAATTACGACCATTTATTTACTATACGAAATAAAGTCAAATCACCTTTAATTTTTAAAATAAAACCACAGTCCTATTTGACTATTTCAATAACAACATTAGTAAGAAGATTTTATTTTAAGAAAATATTATTTTTAATGCGAGATTATCTCCCAGCCCAACTTCTAAAAGTTGATGCAAACTGATACAGTTCACACCATTCACAATTATAACATAACATGCAAAATCAACTATAAAAAATAAACAATAATCACAATTTTTTTATACAAACAAAACCAATATGTAGTTAAAAATTACAAAGTTAATAACAAAACATTATAAATATATAAAAAAATTGTTCAATGAATTTTTTAAATTTTTGGGATCGCCAAGTAGAGTGTTAATTTGTATATCGTTTTGGATAGACCTTTCCTTCGTTTTGATATAATTTCGCCATTATTGTAAAACCTTAAAAAATATATATCATAAAATGAATCGAAGCAATAATGTAGTATTCATTTTATGTTTATCTAAAACAGAAACAAAATTGCGTACGTTCCTTTTCTTTAGCGGCTTATTGTATTTTGACACACAGTAACCGATTTTTGTTGATCGAAAATGTATCTCAATACTGTGAAGCTTTGAAAAACCTTTATCTACTTTCAATTTAATTTGACACTGACTGTACCGTACAAAAATAACAATAGTGACAAAGTTTACCAAGAGGGATTAAATGTATGAAGAAATGAAATGTTTACGAAACCCAACTTTTTGATAGGTATAATTTGAGGTTTATGAAATGGGAAGTAGTCTCTAAAAGACATTGGTACGTGGCGGGGATTGAACCTGCGCCCTCCAGAATCGGAAGGTAACAGTTCCCACATTGAGCCTCCGATGCTCTGATATACTTATAATTACATAATATTATATATATGACTATCACTGCAAAATACGTACGTACGATGTACATCCAGCGCTTATTTTCCACTCGAAAGGCTTTGATAGACGTCGTTTACTATACATTGCTATGTTTAGAAAACCAACCGTAAAAGGCTACCCTGTTACTTCACATAAACCAGGCGGCTGTCAGGATTTACGAGCAAGTGTGGTCGGACCGATATCCTATCTTTTAGTGGTGACTGATGTTGGGTTTCCATTTGGTTTTTAATCTTTCAAATTACAAAATTACCTGCGTGGCCTCGTGCATTCAGCATTGGTTTAGGTTGCTGCGTCATCCGGGGTTTGCGGGTTCGGATTCCGGGGGGAGTCCACAATATATTTAAAGTCACTTAGTGCGATTGATACTAGTTTAGAACATTGCAGGCTAAATCACGATATTCCTTCGGAGTTGGTGAAGTTATATTAGGAAAGCGGAGGAACACAGTGCCGGATCAAGACAGCGCGAGGCCTGAAGCAAATTCTGTCAACGGGCCCCTGATTTTCTTTGAGGTGTAGGGTTAAATCTAGCCATTAAAAGGGTAGACATGTGGTGTATATGTTAGTCTAAATATATCGATTATAATTGAGCATTTCGGTCTCAACTGTATTAGAGATATGTAATGCCCCCCTCTTCTATATCTATACAAACAAACGACTATCATTGCAAAAACCCAGCGTAGTGGGACACATCTTCTAAATTAATGTAATCTATAGCGTCCCAGTACTGTGAAAAAAATAATAAAATAAATCAATATGGCTTTATTTCCACAAAAATAAATGAAATCTTAACAAAAACATTCACATTCTTTATACGATAGTAGCTTAATCAAGCCTACTTGACTGGTTACTGAATCACCGTTTTCCAAGTGGCAATTATCCATCTTTACCATGGGTGGGTACCATACAGCCGTCCCAATGACATTATCCTGGATTTTCGTTGCTATCATCTATCCAACACCAGCGACTTAATATACGTATTAAATATTAAAAACTAAATTATTTTAAACAATTTATCAATCACTTAAATATAATGGTAAATATAATAATTAGATGGTAGTTTCATTGGATGTTCGCAAATGTATTTCTCAGGCATAAATGATAATGCATGTGTTGACAGACAATATTGGCCAATTATATTATCTCAAGGTTTCTTGTAGCTTCGCCTCATGTCTTGCGTATGTAGCTTGGCACTATGATTTTCTGCTGTTGAGTATGCCTGTCCAGTCTGGGCTCGTTCAGTGTACGCCCGAGAGGTTGATTTTGACGCAGGGTGATTTCCGCATTCTTTGTACGGGAGAGTTTCGCATCCGCCGCGTCGCAGGAGTCACAATTGCTTTCTCAAACAGTCGCCATTAAATCCCGTTGAGGCGTCTAAGGCCAAGCTGATGTGGTAGAATGAATTTTTCCCGACCTCGTCGAGACACCCCCGTTTGGCTGAAGTGCTGCGTCCTGGTGGTAATCTTCCTGGGCAGTCTGGATAACTATAAATAGACTGCGGGTGGGTGTTGGCCGGTGTCGTGAGAATCGGGTAAGATAGGGATATTCCAGAAGCAGTCTGTGCGACTATGGTGCCCCTCAGACAATGGAACATCTACTGTCTTGCCCGAACTGTCCATCTTCGTGAGGTTTCCGGGACCTCTGATTGGCAAATGAAAGGGCGATTAAAGTGGCCCAATATTAGTCGTGTTACCATATTTGTGAATTCATATCGACTCGATAAGAAGAAATAGATCTGTTGTCAACTTTATTGCTAACGTTCCCTTTGTTCTTATAACTGAGCATTATATATTTTCTAACCTGTCTCTGCGATGACAGGGGCCTATTAGTTATACATTTGTCTTAGAGTTTGCAGTAAACAATATCCTATTGAATAATCAATATTAGAGTATAGATCCTCCACGGACACCGATCGAAAGAGGTATTGTTATATTCTTGAATACAAAATTAAGTAAGATGGCAACTAATTGGAATTAGATTTGAATAAAACTTCAGTACTTAAATGGAAAATGTATCCTTACTGGAGGTAGATAAAATAGATAGTCATTTTACTTATAAAGTAATAATTTCGAGTCTTCATAACAGTTTCCTTTATATAATTTACCGCCAAACTAAATGAACATTAAAAACGTTCTGATTAAATTACGACTAACGGATATATTTAGCCTGAAGATTACTTTCTAAATCGTTTTCTATTTTTGTTTTACTTAACTGTAATATTGAAAATGATCTATGAAAGAAACGACTTCAAATATAAAGACTAAATTTGTTGTTGTGGCAGGCTCCTTCCATTGACAATCGTGTAAATAAAGTATCTTTGACAAACTTATGTTTTTATGTAAGACCGACCTTCCTGTAGCCAAGATGTGTAGGAAAACCTGTAGAAGGGCGTAATATTATGCTGGTTGATGATATATTATTATGTGTGATATATACACATATATTTAAAAAAGAGAGGTGCTAAAAACAAGACTACTTTGGATAATCTCAGAGAAATGAAAATAATACATAATTGAAACAATTACATTTCAGGGTTTACCACAGTCAGATACAATTGGCTTGAATCTAGAAATATGTTGATGGAATTGAATGCATGAAAATGTTACCTTTAAATTAGCTTGTAGCTAATTTAAAATCTGTGAAATATTGAACTCTTTGTTGACCAAGCCCACATCAAATGCTAGATGATGAATTTCAATTTTATTTTCTCTTTGGCATCGTCCCAACTTGCACTTGATCAGCATGACCTACATTTCGAGTTTAAGATATTGTGAGCTATTATTTTATTCCTTTCAAATAAGTTTCAGTGATATTTAAAACGAAATAATTAGAACAAGTATTGACAACACGAGTAGCAAAGTTTGAACATTTCTCCCATCATAAATTCCAAACACCCCTAACATATTTGTTAAGCCTTCTTCAATTTTCACATTTTGAAAACAAATATCATACGATACTCCGCCCTAGTACTCAGGCATAACGTCGCAAATGGAGTGACAATATAAATTAAGGATTCAGTTTTCAAGGCATCGTGCCTCAACAATTTTTCTCCATCGCTCCCCAATATGTTGTGGGATAGTGGATCGTGCTATCCGTCTTGTGCGTCAGCCATTATGTAGATGTACCCGGTATGACCAGCTGACTCAATAAGCTTAGTTTACTCCGGAGAATATTAATGGAGAACATAATTTTTTAAGAATATAAAATTGAATAGAAAGCAAATTAGGTTAGTAGGTTAATATAGTATCTTAAACGATTGAGCCTCCTTCAATGCTTGATGGCTTGGACTATAACTATTTCACAAGTCCTTAAGTAAACGCCGCAACCAATCTGCTTACCTGTTGGTCACGCCTGTTCATGACAGATGCATTGTTCTAATGTTGTGTGTGATAACGAATGATTGATTCGTGATTGATGAAATAATTTAAAATATAAAAGTTTATTATTTCAGGAATTTGTTTTATGCATATAAACCAAATTCCTGAAATACGTTGCATATTTCATAAAAAGGATGCGACGCGAGTTTGTATTCTTGCCGTGACCATACAAACTGAAAATAATTTTACGCAATGTGTGCGACTACCTAACTATCTAGGCGATTACTGTTACGCATAACTAAATATTAACAGCTGACTTATTTTCTTCGGTGCCAGAAACAAAAATATATAGATAACGGGACCGCTTCTGTGGCGTTCAGAGCTTATTTGTTTATACTAGTGACCAGCCCCCTGATTCTCACAGGTGCAATGGTGATATTCGTAATAGGCACGCTCCCGTCTCCCCGGTCGGCCGTTACCACCGCAAACGCTACGTAGCGCAATTTTTCAATCTGTAATATCTTCGAAAATATTCATTTAAATCATATGCTGTGAATTTATAACAGCATATGATTTAATTTAATGGGCCATATATTCTAAAAAAACTGCATCACAATCCGTTGCGTTGTTTAAAAGATTTAAGCGCACATACGGACATAGGACACGGGGACAAAAACGAATTTGTTTTATAATAATTATGTAGTGATAAATAAATATATACTGACATTCACCCTGTGCCATCTAGCCCAAGCTAAGCCTTCAACCTATAAAATCGATACTAAACAACGGATTACCATACTTATATACTTTTTTCTTGTTAATATAACATATTATACAAAGAAAACATGTAAAGGTAATCCTCAGCCTTTTTTAAAATATATTAAGATTGGTTACAAATGAATTGCCTACCTAACATTGAATTAATGTACGTCAATATTGCAGCGTAGAATAATAGCAGCTAGGGTATCGTTTCTCATTCCAGTTTATCAATTAATCCGTTAGTAATCCGTAACACGTTGACTCTAAAGTAACCTGATTTCCCGGTAGACGTTTCAACGAGAAATTCAATCCATTAGTTTCATTATCAGCAAAAGCGTACTCGGCAGTGACTCATCTAGAAAAAGAGAACTTAAATATTTAGAAAATTGTTAATCCTAGTAAACTTAGGCATCATCCTAATTTATAATTTTAAAATAAAAATTTGAAGATGCCTTCCTTTCTTTGTAACCGACTTTTTAAGTTTATTCGCGGATATCTTCGTCTTTTACGAACCAATTTTAATGATTTTTTTAATGTAAATTGAATGAAATTATGTTTTGAAACTATAATTTTCATTTAAAGCACATCATATTTAATCAGGTTTTATCACTTTCCAGAAAAGCGAGTAGAATAGATAGAACTAACCACATAGATCATTGTTATCTTTTAATGGAAATAAATTATTATTATTAAGTTATTAAATGAGCTTGAACTCCCGATGTTTGTTTAAACAAAGACTCTTGTTAAGCTTTCGTAAAACCACACCATTCCTAAAGCATAAGTAGCTAAACAAAAGGAAAATCAGCTTTTCCATTGTCTAGAACAATTTGGCACAAAATCTAGCAATATGTCCCACTTAGTGGCTACGTTATTTAGTTTCACAGAATCCTTTGTACTTCGTTCTAAGTATTTTAAAGCGTACTTCGTTACTACCTAGCCAACTAATCCTGTGCACAATATAAAGGTGAGCACAGACAGTGTATGGTGTTTGAATATATATTAATGTAAATTTTTTTTGGAAGCCCATAAAAGGTTTGATTTCCATTCATTCAAAAAGCTGGGCCCGCGTGGACGAGATAGGCCTAAACACCCTACACGGGTGCCTACCCGCCTTCATGGCCCTCGGTGAGGACGTTAAATGGGCTAATTATGAAAAGGTTTCATTAAAGTGTAACCTAATGAATATGATATTAATAGGGCATTTCTTTTAATTTTAAAAGTACTTAAATCAACAATTATTTAGATAGTTAATACAGCAGTTACTCATTACGTGATGATGTTAGGTAACTATTGTTGCTTCAAGAAGTGATTTTAAAGTAGGGATTGGTACTAACTTGTTACTACTTACGAGTAGTTGAAGTATCGTTATGTGTGTAATAAAATTTTAGATATTAACTCCTAAAATTTTTTGTTGCGTTCAACTTATATAAATAGCTAATATTAAATTAAATAGATAATACCACAACTTAGTCAGACAACATTGATGGTCTTTTAATTTTAAATAACCAAACTAGTTTGTTTTCATCTTAAGAGACAACCACGTAGAGATCTATTATCTCTACTACTAAAGAAAATGACACCTAAAAGAGCAAATCACTAAGCTTATTTCACATTGACCTACTAGATAACTTTAATTTCCTCAGAAGCAAAATAATGATACTTGATTAGAGATCGAGGGCCTCTCTTAATCTACAATCGTTAAGAGCTTTAAATTACCCATTAACTTTTGATTAAATAGACACCAATAGCTGTGGAGTCTAATTTATAGAATTCTAATTAGGAATACTGAAATCCTAGATGAGGTGTACTTGGTGTTTAACAACATTATTTTTGGATGATTTTATTTCGATGATTGAAATTAAGGCTAGCATTCATCATTTAAAATGTCTGTTTTTTATGGACTACGCAATAAGTTACTTTTTTGAAATAATCTCAGTTGCAGATGGTATTCTAAAATTTGCTAAATATTTAATTAAAAAAATTGCATGTTTTTATATTACCGATTTGCATTAAATCAATTTTCAGTTTTTAAATATCTGCAGTAACAATACATAATCCTCAACTACGTTAAAATGTTCACCACCGTGCGAAATAATATGCTGGATCCGTGGGTAGGACAGTTAAAATCTAGTTGAGGTACCACGGTCACGTAGCATAGAGCTCGGACTCAGGTAAAGGTCTCTTAACCACAGTCAAGACCACAAGTCAACTTAAAACTGCTTCTTCGACTCTCGATTCAACTCAATTAAATTCAAATATAATTTATTCAGTTTAGGCCCGAGGAAGGCACTTATGAATGTCAAATGAAGCTACTTCCGGTTCGTAATACACCCTGAACTGAGATGAATCCGGCAAGAAACTCAGTAAGGGTTTTTTTTTCAAATTATGCATTTATTACATTGATCACGAGTTTCAATTTTTAGCTACTTATGTACGAGGGATTTCGTTTTGGGGTTGGCAACCCTGCCGCCATATAATCGCAAGGT
Organism: Leucinodes orbonalis; assembly: GCA_019425675.1. Lineage (NCBI taxonomy): Eukaryota > Metazoa > Arthropoda > Insecta > Lepidoptera > Crambidae > Leucinodes > Leucinodes orbonalis. The sequence continues at coordinate 59,111 of PQWD01009975.1, read as the reverse complement.
AACATGAACTTGCCAGCGCACTCACCAATAGTTTCGTTGAAAGTACAATAATGCTACTTCATGTTTTAATTCTCTAAGATCATTTCGACTAACATCCGCGAATGTACCTACTGTTTTTGTTTGACCCAACACAATAGTGGGGAAAACAAGATCATTTCTCATTTGTCTGCTAAACTCGCCTACTATAATCCAACTTAATCCGGGTTTGAGTTAAAACGCGAAATCTGAGAGCTTCTCTCAATAGGGTACCACAAGATTATAAGTTCGCCTTGGATTTATCTCGGTTGGGGGCCAGTCCACGCAACTCTATTTTTGCTGCGGTCGCCACTCCTGACTCTTTCCACCATATTGGTCTTTGGTTCTTCGTTTAACATATAAACTGCCCTGTCTGTACCCTGTGACTGACATTTTTTTTAAATTGTGTCCGGTTTGATTGCAGTTCCAAATTAGTTAAGGTGTAGAATTCTTTTAGCTGAAGAGGAGAGTCGCCTCGTGATAATCCCATGACCTCTCTTTCACATAGTTTATAAAATAAAATGTCATGGGAAAGAAATATTTATTATAATTCAAGTAAATTTCATCAAACACGAAGGAATTCCAGTGAAGTAAGATACGTCCTAAATCCGTGGTACCGTAATATTTGCTTGTGTCCACAACAATTACTTAAATTTGCAGGCAAAGCTTTTACGGTTTCATAAAAAGATACATTTTAACTTTTTCTGAGGAACTATAAAATTTTCTTCTCCTTTGATTCATTACTCCAACAGCTGTGCACACTTCATAAGATGCGTCGAAAATGTCAAGGCCAAGCAAGTTCATATTTCGACTATTGCCTAAAACACTGTTTAAAGTTTTATCATTCATTTGCCGACCCATTTGGTGTTGCTGTTGAGAGATCGACCGCAACGCCAAGGGTCCCGGGTTCGATCCCCGGGCAGTACAAACATTTGTGTGCATGAACATGTCTGTTTGTAATGGTCGGGTATTTTCTATGTATAACTATGTTATCCGTTGTTTAGTACCTATAATAGAGACTTCACGCTTAACTTAGGGCTAGATGGCGCTGTGTGAATGTCAGTGGATATTTATTTATTATTTAATTAGGCAAAAAGTAAAAAGGTGCAAAGTATATATATGTACCTTATATATATATACCTTATCCAGATGGGTCTCACTTGAGCGTCGGATTAACATACGATGCGCGGCGATATTACATTAAACACGCGTATTAAATAAATAATTTACGTAACTCTTTATCTCCACTGTTTTATACATAATCGTCCTTGTAATTTGAGTGTTACTGTTAAGTTAATAACAATGCTATTTCGGTCTGTGCTAAACATATTACTGAATTTAATTGCTGGAAATTCCAATTGTTCTAAATTTGGACTCTCATCGTTATTCAAACGTTCAAATGAGATAGAATATTAACTCTAATTGGAACAGATAGGTTATTTGTATCAATAATCTGCATATTATTAGATACTTACGTGATATTTTTGCAGAATAAGAATTGAAGTAGGTTAACGTGTTTAAAAACTTGTATTATCAATTCGATTTCAATTTAAATTCAAGTCTCCACATGAATAATTTACCTACATCAATTTCGTAAAGCGATGGATTAAAGTGGATATATCTCAAAGATCAGCGATATCAATGACCATAAAATCTATGATGGTTTTATTCTAAGTTTTATTATTCGTTATTCAACCTACCTGTCACAGTACCGTTACCTGTCACGGTATATACTTTGATTTGATTTAAATAACTTCGGGGATGAACTATACTCGTTATCTTTAAATTTTTGTATAAATTATGTATGTAACTGATCTTTTCGCCAAAAACAATGAAGTATCCTAAAGGTAATATCTTAGATTTATACGCATGTCCCTTTATATAGCTTAATTCATTATTAATACTAACAATGGTTTTGTACACATTTCACGCCGGCGCGCTTACGCGTGGCCTAAGTCTGGAAGCGCGGTGTAATTGCCGTATTTATCATTATAACAAACAGAGCTTATGAAGGTGAGCGAAATTAATTTCAGTTTGCTCAAAAGATAATAATTAACGATGAAATATGTCCGTTAATGCTAAATTATTTTTACTACGACGAGAAATGGGATGGCTGAATTAATGTAGCTTTTGGAGATAAAGTTATTAATAATCATTTTATAAAAGCAGGTGGGAAATATGCGATAAACGAGTAAATACATGTAAAAAAAGACACACAACTGAAAAAAGAAAAAAACTTGGTTTAGTAACTCACATTTCCTCAATCACACTCACAATGGGACTATACTCACTTTTGAGCACGGTTATTAAGTTATTACGTCATTGGTACTTACACCCCCCAAAGCATATAGCTCTAGCAACTCATTTCAGCTCAGCAATAGAAATAAATGATAATTGCGCGCCACACATCATCAGCTCCACATATTTTAAATTCTAAGCATGTTAGTATACGGACGGAGTTTCGCTGACAACTAAAAATGTATCAAAAATCGGTTAGTTTTGTATGGCAAAGCAACCGATATTAGACATTTAGCTCGCATCTTTCAACAGAGCCGAAAAAAACTAAAAAGAACTGGCTTGCGTAATCAAATGGTGCAAAAACTGAAGAAATCAAAAGAAAAAATACTCGAATTACATTTTATAGATAAAAGAACAATTGGATTACATATTTCTAGTTTACAATATTGATATTATATGTATCAGAAGATTTATTATCACAATGACAAAAAACAGCTGTCATTTGGGGACACATTTAATAAATGACATTCTGTCCGTATTTTTATACGTCCAGGGTTATTAATTATTGTTATATCAATAGAATTATAGTATTGCGAAAGGAAACCAAAAGTAAGGAAGACACATGGTCATTTTTCACATAAGTACTTTTGCGTAGCGTTATCATCCCCAATTATTATGGCAAGAGCTTGTACTAATCAACGGCTAAATAAACTATGTACTTATAAAAAAACTTTAATGAATATATGAAACTTCTAAAAAGCTTATTCTTTTACTTTTGCAGGCAAATATAAAAATTCAAGGAATCTAGATAAACTGAGGGAATTTCAATGCTAATGTAATTTTCTGAACCTCAGATATATATTCTCCTTAAAGTTTGTAATTCTTTCTACACCATACATTGCTGCCACTCTGTGAGGAAAGGTTATAATAATATTTGTTTATTAAAAGTCAATTGGAGAATTTTCATATATAATTTCATATATATATTATTTTTTAAAACTTTATCGCACAGTGTAATTAATGTACAAAGGCGAACTTAATGCCAAGGGGCATTCTTTACCAGCTTACGTTTGGGCATACAGAAAGAGACAAAATAATGCGGCGTGATAAAAAAGTTAAAACAGTAGCAAATAATTAAAAATAAATGATAAATCAAAATTTTAATAACAACAAAAGACATTTATTTATCTATATTATATTTTTCAAATGGTTATTTGTAACAGTAGTAGGTTACTAAAATTTATAATGTTATATCTTGGTCAAGAACCAAACTTTAATTAAATATAAATAGGTACAGTTTTATTAATATAGGTTCATATTTTTTGAGTCAAACATCAATTAAATCATTTCTTTACCACTTTGACTGTACACACATAAACATTATCAAATTATTGTCATCAACCAAAATTACGTACCTAATCTCTTTACAGTATTACAATAATATTAATTCGCCTTTTCTAGTACTAAAATGCTGTCGTATCTTTCTTTATAGTCATACTGTTTTAAGAGAGCGTTAATCCCCTGGGCAGTTAGATACTAAAAAAATCCAAACAATGACGACGTATACACGTATATTGTAAGTGTGGTTAACTTGATAAATTAAACTTATTTTGTGCTAAATTTACAAGCATCGGTGGTTCAGTGGTAGAATGCTCGCCTGCCACGCGGGCGGCCCGGGTTCGATTCCCGGCCGATGCATGTTTTAATTTTATAACTTTTAATAGTATTTTAGTAATAGGTTGAAGAGAGAGAGAGAGAAATATATATTGTTTTCATAAAAATGTGTGTTTCCCAAATGTGTTTCATTTTCATCTTAACAGGTGCTAGATGGCGCTGTAGAACGACTGTGGATTTTAATTTATTCATAACTATTTTTCCTAAAATAATAATATTTATTTTATAAAATCTATAATTTTATTTTAAAACTAGGTAAGTGAGACATTTTTCATAACTTGGGATTTTTTAATACCTACTTCTGAAAAATCTGCCAACATTTATTGTATTCATATTCTGACAAAAAATAGTATCTATTAATTATTTCATGTTCCGTCGCTAGTAGAACCCCAAAAGGTTAAACAGAATAGTCAAACATAAAGGATGAATTAACATTGGAAATAAGGCTAAAAACTACAAAACGATTGAGAGTATAGACAAAATTACTAACTTTATCATAAACAAACCGTTAAAATTGTGACAGATAGTTGGCTAACAAACTGAATAGAAGCCACTTTTGAATTCGGGTTAGATGTAGGTCATCACATGACACGGGTCGGTATCGAACTACGTAGTCGCATTCACATTGTTATATTTTGAAGATAAAAATCTGACGCAATATAATCTTCACCTTACACGTATACAATAAAAGAGATAAAAATAGTTTATTTCGTTTTCGTTAATTTTTTATTTCGAATACTTAGTTTTTTGGTACTAAATAAAGGCCCTATAATAATAATACTATTAGAAATATTAATACCTACATATTTCCATCAATAATATAATGTATCGACAGCATATTTATTAATGTCGAAACAAATTACCTTTACCATCCTAAAATAAGCATGCTTTACAAAAGGGACACAAAACCGATATAGACGAACCAACCAAAATCAAAACAATGTGAGAAAATATGTTTTAATACTAGAACTTTAGAATTAAAATGCATAAATATAACTACATCATAAACCTGTTAGTCTAGACGGTATACGTTTTAGAACTCGTCGTCTCCACCTGCCTTAAGCTTGATTTAGTGTACCGACCAAATTTTCATTTGCAATTTTAGTGAGCATACATTTTGAGTTTTAAATGTACTGCGGTCACCATTTGTTATTCCCTCAAAGTAAAATAAATCCTCTGCTAGAATACTTTCCTTGCAACCACAGTTACAGGGAAAGCAAATACGACCTTTCTGCGGTTCGGTGTTCACTTTTAAAGGGACAGTAGGAAGACCGTAACATGCCCTTTGACCGACATAAATATGAGGATGGAATTTCTGAATTTTGCTAAAGAGAAACACATCCACATATTAAAGCGAACTGCTGACACCACAGATTTCCCAATACAGGAGATGGGGCAAGCCGCGTTTTTAAGCGCGACAAATGTAAGCTCAACGAGCATACACTGGCTGCCAGTTTACGCTCTGTGTAAGTCGCGTCCAGACGCACGCATTTTAGAAGAAAATACCGTTTATTTTCCAAAATGCCGTCTTGTGCAATAGTAACATGCCATCATCGCAGTGATTTAGTAAATTTAGCAAATAATGGAATAACTTTTCACAGGTAAAAAACCGAAAACTTTGATTTATATAATTAAAAAAGGATATTTAAACGAATCGTCCGTTTTTTATTCATGAAAACATATCACTGTAAATTCTTTGTAACGATCTCGGTAGTTATATTACAATGCGGCTGTGCTAACTGTTCGTCGGTTCGCAATTCATAATATGCGCGCAATGGTTAGCGAACATTACTCGTGTTCCACTAGAACCATTATTCGGTAGTACGGCCCCTGACCGCGTCCGTTGGTACAAACGCCTAGTGAGAACCATTTTATCGACCCACCTATCGATATTTTCGTATGCAGTCTTGTATGGAAGCGGAAGGTTTTTGTTTATTATTTTACGTTTGTATTTTTTTATATCCTCGATTCTACTAACAGTATTTAAGAAATATTTTGAGGCTATTTTATTTATATAAAGTTATTTTATATCTTTTATTCGATATTTAAGTTTTGTTTAAAACATAAGTACATAATAAGCGAACAAAGTTGATAAGAATCACGACGGCTATTGGCTTTTTATCAATGGTGACTGTGAACACGCCACGGCCATTTTTAATTTGTGAATGTGGTTGTAAGGATTTTATAAAATAATGAACAAATAGTGATTTATTTTATAACTTTTTAACATTTATCATTATATTATGTCTGCCCTTTTCTGAAGCTATTCTATAGTAATAGTATCTAATATTTAAGGTTCCCAGAAGATCAGCGTTGTAAGTTTTACGTTTATTATAACATGGAATAAGTAACCCTTTACAAGAAAATATTTATGTTAATTTTACCATATCTACTCGTACATACTCGTATCTGCATTGGGTGTTGCTATTTAAAAAAATATATGTTTTCATTCTAAACATTATCTCTTGAAATGTAATTAAAATTTACTTTCGCTGTATTGATTTTTAGCGATGATATGATATACATACGTCGATCGATAATTATAGTTCTAATAAAATGAATAAAGCTACGCGGCTTAATAATATTGTTTAAATAATATTATTAAAGTTCCTCAACATTATTAATACACCAATAATATATTTCATTTAAAATTAACATTTATTTCACGTAACCCAAAATTAACAGTAGGATTTTTATTTTGAATCTTCGTGCAGGTAATAGAAAAAGTATCGACATCTATCGATATAACGCTTCCCCGCATGGATCACCGCGTTCAAGGTGTCCGTGATTGGGTAAACATTGACCAATGACGAGTAATATTATTAAGTGTAAGTATTTTTTTTGTGTGTGTGTAAGTTGAAATTGCGACATTGGGTCTTCTTATAAACTTAGCGACTCGTCCGGTCTAATTGTTATTCCGATGTCTGTGGCTGACACCATATATTTCATGTTATTTTTTGACACTTATTTTATCTTACTAAGTTTGAAAGTTTAGAAAACATTTTATTGTGTCTTCATCGATCAAACTTTATTCTTAATGGTATACATAAAATTTTGACATATGAAAGTGAACAATGAATAAAAATGAAAATGAATAGTCTTTATTCAGTTTAGGTCCTTACAGAACACTTATGAATGTCAAATGAAGCTACGACTGGTCCGGACGGTAGTTTTCCACTAAGTAGGATCTAGCAATAAACTCAGCAGGTACTCTTTTAAAAAAAAAATGTGCTTTGTAAAGAATCATATCATTTGTTATCAAAATTTTTATATTATATTCACAATTTTTATCATATTACAAAAGTATTATTAAGCAGTTAAGTATAATATAAATCAAAATAGACGATAACTAAAACAAACAAAAGTAGTGCAGGCGGCAGGAGATCAACATGTCCACAAGTTTTTATCATTTAAATAATCTTCGATACTATAGTAAGATTTTTTTATTAAAACTGATTTTACATGAGACTTTAACTTATGTAGAGGTAAATATTTTGTGGCTTATTAAGTATTTTAATTGATATAAAAAGGATTCTAATGAATGGGCAGGTACCATTCGACGTAATGTGTAAAGTTATGACTTCATTTGACTAAACATTTTAAAATAAAACAAAAAATTATTGACACTAAAAAATACACATATCACAATCCTTCTTTGTTTAATTCCAACCATTTCCTTTTTAATTAAATTTATATTTGTCAAACACAATATTGATACAAATAACTTAAACTGTATCTTTTAAATAATTATAGCTAGCGTATTTTGACTTCGTGTTTTGAACTAATAAGAACCTTTTAAAGGTATACCTCGATAACAAGTACTCATACTATTGCAATTGTTTTATACTTACACAACAGTTCAAAAATTTTTAATTTTACCGTTCAGTATTGCCATCGCAAATTTTGAAATGTATGTAAAATATTTATGTGCATAAAAAGCCGTGAATTTTTTTTTCAGGAAAAGCATCTACTATTGAGCCGAGTTATTTCATTCATGCCTAATGTCTTCTAGCGTAAGCTTGCAGCTCCGACGATAGCCTGTCGACGATAAAATTATCCAGCACCCATAATTGTGTACTTGCTGTTGAACAATTTTGAATAATCAACTTTAATTTTTTCTCGAACTTTCCCACTTGCAGACACTTTTGTGTGTCCATATGCCTTATATGCTTAGTCTGAAAATAAACTAGATAGGTCAGTTAGAAAGTTAAAATAGAAGCCTAATTTTATTTTTTGCAACCTTAACTTACCTTAGTATCGTATATCCACACTTGTGATGAACGTCCACAAATATTTAGTCCAAGTATTGATAAGAAGTAGTCAAGACACAAGTCATCGTGCTTTATTTCGCCATCCTTTGTATATATCCAATACTGTTATAAAAATATAACGTCTTTGAAATTTATCTACTTCAAAATATAACATTTAATTTTTTAAATTTGTGTTTGATTCTATAACAGTTGTGTCTAAATTTTACTAATGGAGTCACTTTTCACACATTTGCATTTCAAAATCAATACGAGTACCAATTTCCCAAAGGTATTTTGTTGCATAATAATTGTAGCAATATTATACAAACGTTTTGAATTAATGATGAATAAAGCAAATTCAAAAAATATTAATTCTAAATTTTGGAAATCAGTGAACTGAGAAAAACAAATCGAAGTGTGACGAAAAATTCTAAATCAATGGTTGTCATTAAGAAAATAGAGTATCTAACGTGGAAACACGTTCGGTTCCCTGTGCCCCTAATTATATATGAATTATAGCTACCTGTTTACCGCCTTGAAGATGGCAAGGTGTCAGGGCTATTTGTTCAGCGATGCCTTTTGATTCAAAGCACACTGCATAATTACTTTCACTATAAATCTTGAAAATAAAAAAAAATATACAGCAGAATTAATGAAAAAGAAAATTTAATTTGAAAATGCTTAACTCAAATAAATGTATACTATATATACTACTTCTACATACTATATTTATATAGTACATACTGTAACCACTGATATAAAAAGATTAAAGAGTAACTCGAGTTTCTTGCCGGCTCTTCTCGATGATCCTACTTATTCCGAACCGGTGGTAGAGTCACAAAAAATATGATAATAATAACAATTGACGATTCAAAAGTATCTGTAACAGATTTATTTGAATAAAGATTTTCTCTTTCTTTCTTTGTATTTTTTTTCATTTAATCAGTTTCATTAATGAAGAAGAAAAAGTTATTCCAAATGCTTTACTCAAATAAATGTATACCATATATTTGTAAATCATCAAAACTTTAAAAATGTTAAATGAAAGAAATGAAGCTACATCAGATTCTGTGTTGACATCTAGCGAGAATAATTATAATACCTGTCCATTAGCGGCGAAATTATCTGGCAGGTCAAGTTGCGGATACACATTTTCTAGATACCATTGGAAGGGTTTACAGTTTAGTCTTTTACGCAATTCAATTCGGGTTGATACGTTCCCATGATCAACTTTAGTTTTCCCTACAGTATCGTAGTAATATTTTGAGAAGTCATCCATCCATACCTGCAATTTTTAACATCACGATTACAAATTCATTTTAGATATAATCCATTTTATTTTCTATAAATATTTATTTATTTCAGTTTACTTTAAGTAATTCATGTTGATATTTTTTTGTGAATTTCCAACATTGTAGCAAAAACAATTCTATTTACCTCTGCAAGCCTTGCCAAGTTTTTTTTCAAGGATGCACTTTGTTTTTTATATGGTACCCTTTTTCTAAATACGTGACCCACGTGCGAGCAGGGTATTATTTCTAATGTTCCACCACACATCCAAACTTTGAATGACAACTCCAGATTTTCAGCACCCCAAAATTCGTAACCATCGTCATACATTCCTAGATTCACAAAAAACTCTTTGCTCACTGCAAAAAGTCCACCAGAAATTGTGGGTGTGTGTATAGGAGCTGCAGGGAATTTCCTTTTATTCAAAATATCAGCAGGTATACCTTTCCATTTGAATTTTAAATTCCAATCAAAACCTCCAATTCTGAGGTCAGAAACATCTTGCTCTATATATTCAAATGTGTTGTCATGAATTTGATCCACTACGGGACTGACAATTGTTGTCGAATTAAGAGCTATGCGGTCTAACAGCGGTTCCAGCCAACCTTAAATATTATGAGAGGGTACAAGTTTTTCAAATTTAGAAATTGGAAATAATAGATACAAAATGATTTAAGACAATCTTTTTTACAAAAAAAAAATTTTGAATTACTAGTTTGTTTACAATTAGATCTAAGATACTTATGATTACTCAAGACATAAAGCAATTACCTTGGGAGCATTCACAATGGCTGTCTAAGTATATTACAACAGGGGATGTAACCTCTTTCAGGGCCAGCATTCTAGCTCTGATCAAACCTTCGCGACGCTTAGCTCGTATCAATCTCACTTTAGGAAGATTTTTTATGTAATCATCTAGAAGCTGCTGTAAATGGTCTGGAAAATTATTTTAAGTAATATTATTTCCCTTCACCATTTTTTTTTGTTTTCTATATGAGACCCGCACCATAATATATCAAGCTATTATCTTTACAGTATCGTGGACAATAATTATAAGTATGTAACTCATGAAAAATTGCTTGGCAAATTTGATTCAGTACAGTTTAGCCCCGTATACAATTTATCATTTTCATTACATATTCCTATTATTTTATAAATAATACAGGTACCTGAATCAAAATACAAAAAATATAAATGAATTCTATTAACGAAAACTTACTCATATCGGAGAAATCATCAAACAGAATAACTTCTTTAAGCAGATGATCTGGTGAGCGGTCTAGAACTGAATAAACAGTTCTTAATAGCGTTGACCAGGCTTCGTTATGAAAACATATCACTACTGAAGCTGCTGGCAGTGAATTTGAGTAGTTTTGTACTTTGCACCTTAAATTGAGTTTTTTTAATATGAATTAAATATTACTTTCATAACAACACAACTTTCAATGTGGGCTTATAAACCCTTAACAATTATTATTGGCCTATACGGCATAAAACACGTATAAAATGTTACTTATTTCTTACCATTTGTCTCTAACATCAAGTAAACTTCTATTTAAGGGTATTAGATCGCTTACAAATTGATTGAAAGCATGGTCTTTCCAGCCCTGCCGGACTTCAAACTGTAAAGAACTTCTGACTTTGGGATTAAGAAGTACAGGTCGTCCATCTACACCTGACAACATATTCAGATAATAACAGCGTTTTATTTTTTCTATAAAAATCTTCATTAGTAAAAAATATTAATTTGTTATCGTAATCTAATTAACGTCATCAATAAATTGATTAGTACAATCATTCATCACCATGATTAACAAGTACCATAGGACCTTTATTTATAAACAAACTAATTGAATAACCTTAATTGACATAAATACGATGATAAATTATGATAAAAGTGTAACAAAATTCAAAAATATATATAAATACCTGGGGGTAAATCGTAACTTGCTACTGCTGATAATTTGTTATCAATTGATAAACTTAAATTAACTGGCTCCAGTAACTTCCAAACTGAAATGAACTTTCTTGTACTCAAATATCGTATTAATTGGTCAAATCTACCTCTTTAAAATGATAATTTAAAATTAGGCTCATAATGTTTATAATTATCTCAGCGACAATATTTACAGCTACGCCGCCTAACAATCTACCATCAAGTGGACTGTCTGTTTAGTTGCTAACTAATTTAAACAGATACAAAATCAATTAACTAGTTATTCATCATAGCAGACGTACATCCAAAGCTGGAATTAGCTCCCTCATACCCGTCGTTATAAGTTGGTTTGTAGTGAGACCCTTCAAATTCTGTAGAATTTCTAGTTCCTAAAAGAATCTTAAATATGGTTCGTAAACAAAGCTACTATTTTACTAATATTGCAATATAGTTCAAACTTCTTAAAGATGTATATACAAAAATCTATGAATTACCTTCAAACCCTGTTTCGTTCAGATCAATACCTTTGGTCCAATATTTATACCTAAAATTGGAAAGAGCACGATCATATATTTGTTTTTCGCTTAATAGCATCATACTACCGTGTCGAAACTCCCGAAATATAGTCACTAAAGATACAATCCACATCATCAAGACAAGACAAAATATTTTTATAATCTTCTTCAACATGTTTGCAGTAACTCAAAGTGCAAATTGAAGAGACACAATAGAACTGAGTACTTAATCGGAGTCAATTGAGATCATACTTCTTATGAAGTATAAAACGTCCTTATTCTTAAATGCAACTATGTTATAATGTCGCCCCATTTAAAAGAAATATTTGGTGATATGTAACCAATGTGAACAAATTACAACCAATGTGAAAACAGAATAATTCCAAGACTGCAACACTGCTTCTTCTTTTTCTTATTTAAGGCTTTAAGGGCCGGTTTGCAAAAACTTCAATATGCAAGATTTATTGTTCATGACAAATAGCCATCTTACTTATTTTTAGCTTTCTACCTTGTAAACTGTTTAAACTTGTAAATAAAATTATGTATATGTATATCACTATACATAGGGATCCCCCGCCCAAGTTTTAAAGGTTTTGGGGTCTATTTCCAAAAAAAAACATATATATACATATATAACACTAAATTATATATATTCATATTATACCAGTATAAAGGTTTTTGGGTAAAATTCTGAATATATATAATATTATATATATATATATATATATATAATATTATATATATATATTAATATATATATATAATATATATATAACCTATTCTAGGTTACCTTCTATCAACATACCAAGTTTCAATAAAATCTACCTTAAAAACTGCGGAAAATTGGATATGATACTTCCACCCCTATTTGAAGGGGTTGGGGGTGGCCAAATTACAGCGCCGTACTACAAAAATTGCGGAATGTTCTCTACAAACTTCCAACCCCCATTTGAGGGGAGTGGGGGGTGAAAACGGGACAAAAAGTAGCCTAAAACCTATTCTAGGTTACCTACTATCAACATACCAAGTTTCAATAAAATCTACCTTAAAACTGCGAAAAGTCGGATATGATACTTCCTTCCCTATTTGAAGGGTTTGGGGGTGGACATTTTTAAAAAAAATATGCCATATTTTTTCGTTTTTGACATATAATCCGCATACCAAATTTCAGCGTCGTACTACCAAAATTGCGGGATGTTCCATACAAACTTCCAACCCCATTTGAGGGAGGGGGGTGAAAACGGGACAAAAAGTAGCCTATAACCTATTCTAGGTTACTTTCAATCAACATACCAAGTTTCAATAAAATCTACCTTAAAACTGCGAAAAATCGAATATTACACTTCCTCCCCTATCTGAAGGGTTTGAGGATGGATTTCTGAAAAAAAAATATGCCATATTTTTTCGTTTCTGACAAATAGTCCGCATACCAAATTTCAGCGTCGTACTACAAAAATTTTGGAATGTTCCATACAAACTTCCAACCACCATTTGAGGGAAGTGGGGGATGAAAACGGGACAAAAAGTAGCCTAAAACCTATTCTAGGTTACCTACTATTAACATACCAAGTTTCAATAAAATCCGTTCAGCCGTTTAGGCGTGAAAGCGTAACAAACAGACAGACAGACAGAGATACTTTCACATTTATAATATTAGTATGGAAGTATGGATTAGCTGTCAGACTTCATAATACTTTTTTTTATTTTATTGTTGAAGATCAAACGCATTTCAGAATAAGCCCGCATAAGGCACAGGCGTGTGTATGAATACAATGAAATTTCCCCGTTCCCACAAAGCGAACACAAATGGCCAAGACAAACATTTTGTTTTCACACAATAACTAGTCATTATGCGTAGACTTTGTGAAACGCTGTTCAAATCACAAGTGAACCGTAAAGTTCTCTTGTTTATTTGGGAAATTCTAAAGTTAACATTATACAATTTGTTGAGTTAATAAAGCGTTATACACTGACTTAAACCGGAAAAAATGTTAATTATTGCTAACAAGTATTTCGATTTTTGCGATTCAAAAGGATGTATGTGTGAGTTCATTATTTTATTTTTTAATTAAAAAGACATTTGAGTTAAAATTTAACAAACAATAGATGGTTTTCCGTTTGTAAATGTTCTTTCTTGAAAATGTACATCGAATATCTACCTATGCAGAATTTGCGATTCAAGTTTAAAAGCTTTAAAGATTTTTTTTATTTTTTTTTTATTTATTGAATACATTGCCTTACAAACCAACAGAATTGATCCAAAACGTTTATAAGCACAGTTATATTAACAGAATAATTAGAATGCAAAATAAATATATTGTTAGTAAAGACATGCCACGTCTAAAGCTAAATTAAGCGTATTATATGTCATTACAATTAAATCTAAAATGTCAAAATAGATATAAAATTTAAATTACAATTCAAAATGTCAGAAAATATTTAGTTTTACATATTATTACAATATTTGGTGGTTGCATAGTTGACTGCTTTCTGAAGTAGAAACTAAGATGGTCAGTAAATAAATCAATACTACAGTCATGAACGAGCATATCCCCCACGAAGCTAAAGCACGGTTAGTGGGTGCATGGCGGCGTACGTGGTGCGAACGTTGGGCTGTTGCAGGAGGCGCGGCGGTCGACGCGGGCCACAGTCCCCCCCCCCGTCCCGTCCCCGTCCCAGCCCAGACGTTTGGGAGCCAGAAATTTTACTTCGCCAAGTATGCCTGGGCTATGCATTTTATTATGTATAATGGCCATGTAATAAAAAATAGCTGTAAGGTTCTCCTCAGTTTGAGGGTATCGAGGTCTACCATACCCAAAACAAAGGCGGACGGATATAAAAATGGGTAGCCATATTTCCTTCTATATAGCCAGCGCGCATACTTCCTTTGAACCCTTTCTACCATCAGAGAATACTTTTTTTCGTGAGGATCCCAAACAAGCGCACCAAACTCGAGTTTACTACGAACGTAGGCATTATAAAGAACATTAGCAACTTTCGGATTATCAAGCTGTGCTGAAATCCTCATAATGAAACCTAGCATTTTATTAGCAGCTTTACATACTGTTGCCACATGGTTGTGCAAGTCTAACTGAGAGTCGATTATTATTCCTAAGTCGCGAATTTCATTAACCTTTTGCGTTTCGCTTTCGAGTACATGTGATGGTTTTGCACTTTGTACTATTAAAAGGAAGATGATTAAGCCTACTCCACTCATCAACCGCACATATATCAGCCTGGGGGCTACAGAGTCAGCCATGGCACCAATGCCTAAACTCAACTTTAGGTCATCTGCAAACAGAAGACACTTTGAAGACCTAACGACATCTGTAAATCAAATAAAAATGAAAGCATCGGCCCCAAGGTACTACCTTGGCTTACACCGGACCTAGTAAAATATATGTCTGACTCAAATCCATTCAACCTTACGAACTGACATCGATTTTGTAGATAGCAGGAGAAGAACTCAAGCAATTTTCGCACAAACCCCACCCGCGCTAACTTCTGCATTAAAACGTCATTGTCAACAAGATCGAATGCTTTTTCAAAATCGAAGTATGCTGCATCCACCTGTCTACCAGCATCCATTTCGGCATATATGTAATCTATATGAGATATGAGGTTAGAAGTAATCGAACGAGCCTTACGGAATCCGTGTTAAGATTCATGCAGAGAGTGTCTAATCTGAATATCAATAAGGTAGCTTAGTATTATTTCGAAAGTTTTTGCGAAGACCGATAGCACAGCAATCGGTCTAAAGTTCAAAACGTCGTTGTCTGTTTGGCCACCTTTAGGAACTGGAGTCACTCTTGTCAATTTCCAAGCCTTTGGATACACAGAGCTACCTATGGCCAAATTAAAAAGAAACAACAGTGGTGCCGCCAGTGCCGAAGATTGTATTTAATAAAGCGGTTGTTATTGTTTAGCACACAAATGACAGTTAGATATGCTTTATTAGAGCTGATACTTGTTATTAGTTTGAGTCTTTTTAACGATTTAGATTAAAATACAGATGTATGACTTGAAGTCATTGATCATACAAATTTGAATGTGCGAGTGTAAATTCTATTAATAGTGTATTTTAATGAAGCCGAATCAGTAAGATACTAAATAACTAAATCACTGTATAGAGTCTCCGATTTAAAAAAAGCGATTTATCTAAAATCTTACTATTTCTAATGGTCATGGCTGTCGTATAAAAATTGCCCAAGCCAACCCTCGGACTCAAGTTCAATGATTTATAAAGGCAATCAATTTGCCTAATTTTCTTCTACGGGAAAACTTTTTCGGTTGTACCTTGTTAACTTTAGTATTTGCCCACCTTAACCTCAATTTGCTTTAACGATGCCCTTCTAAAGTAAATCTGAAGAGACCATTCTTTTTTGTCGTCGACTCTTGTACATTCCAACACAAATAATTCTGCACCAAAGTATAAAATTTTCGACCTCTAAAATCCTTATTGCATTACGGTAGAGTCCAAAACTGCATGCCCGTGGTCTTTAAAGATATATTGTCGTAATATACCCGTAATGAGTCTAATGAAGGTTTTTCCAAAGGGTAAGGTTTATGTACCGGCATTTAATTAAGACGGGACAAGTTCTTTTGGTGAAATTCCAAGGAAATATATACAACGGTAGGTCTACTAAGGATTTTGTGAAAAAGCTACTTGGTGAAGGCAAATAAAAGGAAATTGTCTTGGATATATAACATTTAACTCTCTGTTTTTCGGGCGGCCAAATTATGTTAAGAATATGTCTTTGTTGATAAACCTATGATATTTTTTAAACTTTGTTTATTATTGTTACTTAACTATTTTATTCAAATAATGTAAGAATGATCTTTTAAGTTAAACATAGCAAGATAAATTGGAAGCTTATTGCTTCATTGCACATACAACTTTTATTGTGTGCATATGATTAGAGGTATAAACATATAATTTTGAGATATTAAATTAATATCCATTGACTTTCACACAACTATTTTTTAAACTCTTGTTTAGAGCTATTAGAATGATGATTTTTGTAAGTGGAAGTAAAAAACATTAAAGTTTTATTATGTGGAGCTAAATGGATGAAAACACTTTAAGTGTTTCAAAAGAGTAGACCCCTCTATTCGTACAATCTGCCATCTATGAAGGCTATATTACCATCTAATCCGGGGATAAGTGAAGTGTGACAGTGAATTTTAAACGGGGCTTAGGTCGCCCAGGATTAACTAATCCTTAAACTTTGGCAAGAACTGACTAACTTTAATTGAGAATTAATTACAATATTGTTAAGTTGATTGACTTTTGTGTGATGAATATATTTGATTTGTATAATTAGGATTTAATAAAAGGGTATGGTCCAATCCTTGTATCCTATTCAACCTATTGCAGTCCAGTTACAGTCTGTTGGACATAGGTCTCCCCATATTGCGCCAGATATCCAGATCTTTATATAGATTAGTAATATTAGTTAAGTAGAGTTTACGGTTAATCAGGATGTTGTGATGATGATTTAAGTCATTATAAGTCTTGTATAGTTTCATTGGTTCTGATGTCGTCGGAGCCATGTTAAAATCTTGAAAAATCTTGGATTTTCTACGTGGCGTCAAAACTCACTCACATTTTGTGACGAAAAACAAAGAACGAAAAATCTTGCCTCAGTTAACAACAAAGTTTACCCTAGTACTCATTACAGGCACTCTTCATAAAAATCCACTTGAAAAATGGAATCGCCTCACAAAAATCCCCTTCAAACAGGTAACTCACTCAAAACTTTCTTCATGCTCACAAATTGTGTCTTTACATTAGTTTGTTGGGAGTAATTTCCTGTAGGAAAACTCGCTTCCTGAAACCTATTTCAGAACTATTGTTGCGGACAATAGTCGGTTGATTCACGTCAAGACATCGGGCGAAGTAACTGTTTCCTTCACACGAGTAGATTTGGATAGAAATTGTTTCTAGTAAGATTGTTCGCCTAACTGTATTTACTAAATAGTTATTTTTTATAATTTATTTATATATGTGTGATATGCAACAGAATTCCTTATTCAAAATAGTTACCATTATACAATATTTCTATAAGTGATTAGTATATAAATTTATATTAAGTTTACGAGAAAATTAATATTTTAAAGACTAAACTTTGCTCTTTTGTAAGCCTAGCTGGTGTAGCTGGTAGTTAAAGACTATAGTTACGTTTAATACACCAGTGATCTTTAAAGGAAACACAGTGCAGTTTCTAAATTGAGCCGTAAAAATAAGAGTCATAAACTGCTTTTCAAAAGCTTTTATCTTATTGGTAGTTTGTTACTTTCTCAGGTATACTAAAAAAGTGATAAACGCAGCCTTTATTATATTGAGCAGGTAAACAAATAGTTTGATCATAAAACTAGTTTGTTACAACTCTTGATATAAAAATGACATTACATTCTCAAAGTCAATTTAACTACTGCACCTACCTGTGTTTTTTATAGATGGAATGTTATATAATACAACCTATGACTTATTTACCTGCGCCATTTTTCAAGCCTTATAAATATATCACATATTTATTTTAAAAGGTAAACCATCTGCACCATACCAAACATATACGGTTTAAAATACTTCCTAATTATTTATTTTATTTCTAAGCCCCGCGATCAACTAGTTTTTTACTTTTATCTAATAAGCTTACAATTCCTTTACTCCTTGCTATTTCCTTACTATTTTGTCGTTAAAGGATTCATCTTTTAACGAAAAACGACATTCATGTCGTTTTTCAATTGCAACGATGCGGTTTAGGACGAGCGGTGTTTCGCGTGGAAATAATCGTGACGCAGTCAATTCGCTGAGATGCTCGCACCGTTTCTGGGTGTGTACAGATTTTGCTACTTAACATATAATATTATTTCTTCGGTCGGTAAAACTTTAAAAAGACCGTATTATGATTTGTTGATGAAGTTCCCGGTTACCTTCGTCGTATATAAACTGATTTAGATGATTATTATCTAAGATTACACGCAAATAATTTTGTAGATACAAAATGAATAAAACGGGATTTATGGGAAGTTTTGATTTTACAAATTTATTAAGAACTACATTATAAGGAATAGTTACCATCCACATAATGAAAATAAACAATACACCTTGCTTGCTTTGTTTTTGCTAAAAAGTACCAAGTATTTGAAATTGTAATAAAAACACTTGATTTATAGTTTATAACATAGTCAATGAATAGCTACCGAGCTCGATACAGTAGCCTAAGCTACAGTTTGACCTCGGTGTCCATAAACTTGACCTTTTTATAATTCAAATATTTTTATCCTTTGCCCTAGAAAGAGCACCTTTGTTATTTAAAAGATATTTTACTTCATTAAACTTAATTTGAAAAATAAAATGATCTATCAATATTCACCAACGGACTCTAAGACAAAGTCATAATCAGAATTGTACTCGTAAATATTCGGTTTTAAACTTTAAATACGTCCGTGGTCATCGTGCATTTTTTGGTAAAGCTGTTTTCTAACGGCACAGCATCGTGCGTTAAAGAACTTATTATTCAATAATACAGTAATGAAATAAATTATCCCCGTAACTGATTGTGTACAACACCACCAAGTCAAGTGGCAGACACTGACTGTTTTGTATGATAAATGACTCGGTCGTTAGAGGCGGCTGCGGATGGCAACGACATGTCTTTATTTTGTGGTGACTGACGTATTTCTGTGACATGTCGAATCTGTTCGCCGTAATTGTGACGCAGAGGAAAACATTATGAAGGATTTTCGCTTTGAGTTAAACGTTTATGTCAAACGACGTCTATCTACTGATTTCGCGTTATTTTAAAGATATTTGTATACATTAGAAATTTGTAATAAAGAACATACATGCCCGTATCTCCGAGAGAGTGATTAGTGCATGAATTCAAATGAGTGTAAGTGATATTAAGATTGCAAAGATAATAAGATAATATTGCACACATGACTTTAGAATCTGACTTTACTAAAAAGCTTTCAAATACTAAATTAAGTATTTTATCTGTTTGTTTTATTTCGTTATTGCCAGCCAGTATAAGCATATTATCTAGATGGAATTATCAATTAAATATGTTTATAATGGTAGTCCATTAACTCGTAGCTTATTGAATGTATTAATTAATTTGTAGTTTTGAAGAACTAAATAAAATTTAACATGAATAATGAAAACTTACTTGTACAAGATTGAATTGTTTCAGAAGTTAAATATAATAGATGAACCATATTGCGATATTGCTAATGATGTCCATTGTGCTTTCTTTCTATCTTTAGTTAGCATTCACTTATTAGGAGTAGAAAGAACTTAGTTAAATTGTATGAATAGGAAGAAGTTGCTTAAGTGGAACTAACATACTAATTAGCTTTTAATAAAGACGTTGTATTGATAATAATGACTATATATATAAAATTAATCCTAACATAACATCCCATGGTAGTCATCACGAAGTTTATTGACAAAGAAAGAAAAATATCTAAAACATTGTTAATTACTAAGAGAAAGATTTTTGAAACCTCAAACTAACTCGCAACTGTTCTCAAAGATACATTAAAGAATACAAGACATAGCTCAGACCACGCAAGTCAAAATCCAACCGACATAGAAGAAATGTTTACTCGAGTAAAGAGCCTTTGCATTTTTAAGCGGTCCCCGTCAGCCGCACAGCCGCATTATACTCGTATGTACAGAACTTTATTCTTAGTGACACTTTACGTCTTTTGTCTTTGATGAATTTGCTGACTTTCAAATGGATGATGCATTAAATATTAGGGCAGATATTCGTGTAGTCGGATGAATAATGCTCAGTTGTAATCATTCAAATCTTTAAATTAAGTTATTACAACCCTTCACTGATATTTATTTTAAGTGAGTTTTGATTAGTTTATTGTTATTATGGCATAGAGTGAATTGGTACATCATTTTAATTAACGTCGATGACCGACCGTAACCATGTGCAAGGCAAACATTTAAACGATTTAAATCTTTGGAACAAGGTACTCGTCTTCGATTACTCAGTCTGAAGTTTGAAATATATGATATTTCACCTGCCATAACTGTTATATGTAGCTGAGAATGAAGGTTGAGGCAGGCAGTGAAATAATAACTGAATACAGAGTTTAACATTTTTAAATGTCATATTATTATGTTAATAATTTATGTGTGATATGATAGTTTGGGTGACTTCTTAATTTCTATAATTTACTAGGTGGTAGACTCGATACTGAATCGTCTAAGTAGGTACCAGTGCCAGATATCATCCCGTGAATCAGGAGTGTTATGCACTTTTGTGTTTCGGGGTGAGGGCACTGTAGCTAGTGAAATTACCGGGTATAAGAGACCTAACATCTGTTGTCTCGGGTGCAGGGCGCGGTGCGGCATTGATGGAGGATAATAACTGTGTATCAGTTGTTGGTCTCCTTTAATGCCGCTCTGTCATGGTCTGGCGTAGCACTTATCATCAGGTGAGCGTCCAGATCGTCTTGTACACTTATAACTTAAAAAAGAAATGTCTTTTTGACTAATCGCAGTCCACTGCTGGATAAAGGTAGCCTCCATTGAGAGCCAAAAGTCTCCCCTAGTCTTATCTAGGAATCTATTGCAGCATTCGTTAATATAACACAAACAATAATCAAAAATAAAATTTAAAAATACCGCTTACGCAAAATCACAACAACAGTTTCCAGGAGAAAACCAGTCGACAAATTGACAAATTCATAACAGTATCCGATTTTGGAAACTGGACTAGTAAAATCCAATTTGTTGACATCGGGCTGCCTTTGTCTCCGTGGCGGGTAGGGACCGAATGCCACTTCATAAATTCTATCTGGCAACGATATAATTACAGGCCAAGATGCCTTTTGGTTTGTGTAATATACTTTGTTGTTATTCGTCAAGCCTGTACTTGTTTCATTGAGGAGTTAAAGTTAATATTACCGAAAACGAAACAACTTTACACTAATTTTCCTGGTTTCATCGACGTGCAGTATAGATTTTTACTGAAGAAACAATTACCGTTAAATGCTTTCAAAAAATCGGAAACTAAGGTTAATCTAAGCGAGCGGAAATATCAACTTATAATAATAATGAAATTTATTTAAATTTAATAGCACCAAAGTTGTTGAGCTTCCGTCATACATATGTAGTCTACAATTTTATTCTTGTACGTTTCAAAAGGTTGGTCAATATAATCCGCTTTTATTATGTTAAATTTTAACTTTAACTTATTTTATATATTAGTTATGTCATCACCATTGTAAATTGCCTACATGAATACATTTTTCAGCAAATATGTATCACTATTATTCGTTCTCACAAAACCTACAAATTGTACCGCAAACCCGGCTAAACCCAAACTCCGACGCTACCACCTATTCCCTAACATTATTATAACTCGCTTACAAAACGTCGCCGTAACTCCCGGCGCAATCGCAATGTTCAAACATACATGTGTACATAACAGCTCCGTCTATTATAACAGTGGAATATGAACTCCTTCCTGCGGTCCGAAAACCAATTATTGTTGGGAACTACGGCGCCGTAGTCCCGTTCCCGTCTCCAGTAGTTTAATAATCCAAAACTCGTCGCATAATGGATTGCGGGTAACGTAATATACCTTTTATTGTATGGTCACTGGTGATATGTTTAGCTACTTTAAAATTTACTAAATGTTAGAGTAATACGCGATTTTATTATTATTAATGACTTTTTGACAACCCCTTTTGTGTAAAGGTTGAGACGTCCGGCTACTACACCAAGGTTCGGGTTTACCCGGGCTGTGCAAACATTTGTGCGCATAAAAATGTCTGTTTGTACTGGTCTGAGTGTTTTCCATTTTTATCAGTTGTTTAGTACCCCCAATACAAGCTTCACGCTTAACTTTGGGCTAGATGGTGTTGTGTAAATGATAGTGGATGTTTATTTTATTTGTTTATTTATTTAATATGTTTTGTTAAAATAAATGTTCAATCAAAAACAGTGTCTTGATACTATTGACGACGATTCGATTGTATTTTAATATTAATGTCGCGATTTTCTTCTTACTCGTATGCCAACCTCGTCAGTCTCTGGTAGGTACCAAACAAGGTCCTGCCAAACAGTGAACCAGGATCTAGCCACCCGCCAATATGCAGTGGGCCTGCGTGGTGGATAATTACAACTACAAACTCCCTTAGTGATCCAATTCCTAGGAGGAGATTTAGACCAGAGCTAGACCTGAAACAATAGTTGATATAAGAGGAAACATACTCACTATTTCACTACATTTTACATATCGTGTTCACTATATTTCATTTCTATGATATTAAACCAAAGAGAAAAGATAGCGCTTCCGCGTACCATGTACGTGGTTTCATCCACATTTCTCTGTGTAGACACAAATCGTAACACCATCGAGTGATTTACAGAAAATTGCCTGCCCATCTACATCAGCAACCGCGGTGCCCAAACCTTTTTGTAACGTCATGCAGACAAGAGTAAATTGGATTCAGTCGGCAGTACGTTTCCGAATGCTGTAGGGCCGACAAGCGAAAATACGTTTTACTATATCTGACAGCCGATAATTTGATATGACGATGGAGAGGTTTAAGCCAACATATAGTGATAAAGTCAGGAGATTTAATATCTGTAAGTACTGCTGCAAATGATAGTCGAAACCCGAAAGTATATTTTAAATTCTGGGATTATAACAAGCAGACAACATTTTTAAAGAATAATTATTATGGCATATGTACCGTATATGTATTCATATACATGAAGATTAAAATTGATATTTCAATATTGCAAATAGACTATTCAATTTTATTTATTATTTTGTAAAAGATAAGAGCAACTTGCAATAAATATTCACTGATTCATCATAATATACGATTCTTATTTTTTAACTAAAACCTTAATGTCTTGAACATACCACTCGTGATAGGAAACTAAGCGCATTTATGTCATAATATGCATGTGCAGTCAGATAGGAAGCTGGCAGTGTCTATAATCTTTGGCAAAGTTTCAAACGATCGTGACGGAGCCGTAACGTTAATAGCGGATTAGTGGGAATTGTTCTGTTTATTTATTGCACTAATATTATCTAGGTTTGTCGCCACGTCGCCAGCTTTTATTTGAGGTTCTTTTCTTCTTTAACATCGATGAAATAAATTCAATATACAAAAGTAAGTTTTGTATATAGTAGATACTAAAAAAAACAGTTCCGAGTTATAAGACACATTATATTATATAAGACAATTTTATTTCGAATTAAGAAAACGTCTGTTAAAGTTGATATGCATGATCTATTCTAATTTTCAATAAATTGTTAATAGGTTTATATAAAATTTTATTTTGTATTATTGATTTGAAAATTATTTAAGATGTGTAACAATAACAATGTCTCCAATACTCTTGATATTTAAGATAAGGGTCAGCATTATACCGATTAACTAATCCTTCGACTGTAGTTTTTGAATAATGTATAAGCAATTTTGGAGTGGGTAATCCATTATCACATGATTGTAGACTTAAAGGAAGCTATTAATTTCGCCCTTATATGCAGCGCAACGGCACTAACCGCAAATTTCCATTCCGAACGGGTCATGGAACGCTGTAATGGGTTTCATATACAAAATTGAACTTTAACATTTTAACAAGAGCGTCTTAATTCATTTACACTTTGATGGAAGACTAGGTTCAAATATCGACTTGGATTATAAAGTTCCGAAAACAGGGGTCCGACAAATCGATCTGTTTTCTGATATCATATCTTAGTTATATGATAAATATAGTGTCGCAGGTCCTGATTTCACTACTTGACTATAAGAATTTAATATTCTGTATTAGATCGTGCATGTTGTAGTCCCATTTCATAGGTAGCCATAGAATATCTACCTTTTCTGTGCCAATAAGCCATTTCATACTTCCTTTCTTTCTGCAAATAATCTTTACATATAAATAAAAAAAAATCTGCATACATATGAATTTAAAATTCACGAAAACAAAATTTTAAAAAAATATATAATTCTAGATACTCCTTTTTCAAGGCATGAATTATTGAAACGTTGTTATACTATGAAGCTGGTTTCCAATTACCATTACATTACATACCATGAACAAGGCAAGTCTATTGTAATACGGATCAAATTTCAGTTTGCATTTCTGCAAACAAACCTTGACCACTCGAACCCCCATTTGCTCGTAAACCGTCAGCTTTATTCCAAACAAGACAGCAACTTTTGTATACAGCTCGTACTATATCGTTAGACGACCGCTCGTTTAAAGGGACTTTCCTTATTCAAAACAATGCAATCGTCGGCTTAACGTTGTTATAACGTAGTTTCGGATACATTTTAGTTTCGTCTCTTCGAATTTGCTTTCAACTAGTTAATATGTATTAATGAAAAAAGCTTAATGAAGTTGCAGAAACAAATAAATACCATATTAATTGTTATCACGTAAAATACTGACATTACAAAGTTAATTTCAACAACAATGTTTAATGTATAAACATAACTTTTGGGTTCAACGATATATTTAACAAAGATTGATAACGCGTCAGTTAAATAACGTCAGATTTTAATAATAATATGTGCAAAATAAGTTAAAACAAAATGTTCGAGTACATGTGATGACCCATATGGTGCAATGGCTGAGATGTCGGCTACTACACTAAAGGTACCAGGTTCGATCCCCGGGCAGTATCTACAAACATTTGTGTAGTTGAACATGTCTGTATTGGTCTGGGTGTTTTCTATATATAATGTATATATTTTTAAAAAAATATACATTATTGTTTAGCACCCGTAATACAAGTTTCACGCTTAATTTGAAGCTAGATAGCGTTGTATGAATGTCAGTAGATATTTATTTACATGCTATTATAACAATTGAAAGTATTACCACTAGAAGATACATAAAAATATTCGCCAAGCAATATGCTGTACACACAACATCATTTATTAAAACACAAAAGTAAACACATATTACTTTAAAATTAACGTGCCCTCGTAAATTCGCATAAGGGACAACGCTCGGGGGTTTCGTGACATTTTTAACAGATAGGACTAGAATAGCAGCGGGAAATAGCTCATTTAAAATACAGCAGAGCTCGACTAAGCGCGGAAGCGCAGAGTACGAGCCTTTCACGCTTTTTAGACCCATTGAGGATTCCCGCAGTGGTTGTATTTGAATGCTTAATCTGTGACCGATTCTTTCGTTTAGTGTTTTCGTGAACGCTGAAAATCTATTATAAAAGGGTAACTTTTAAAATAATATCACCAAAAATGGTGTATTATTATCATCAATATATCAACCCCAAGAATTCCTACACCAATCAAAAAACACCGTGGTTAGAGCACACCTTCTTATGTAATATGTACGTGTTCTGATCTATGAAATTTGAAATCTTGAATCAATGATTCTGTAGACAATCTTTAAAATTTTTTAAGAAGAGGCCGCATACAAAACATCCACATTGTCATGAATAGCAAGGTAAACCATTAATTTGCAGCAGTCTTCGGTTTTCTGTTTCAGCTACTGAACATTAAGGATGAGCCGTAACCTTTTCGAAGCTTACTTGCTTATTCCGTGGCTCAATTGACCCGTAGTGAGTCTTGCCTCCAAAACAAGAGATTGCCATTTTTGTCAATCCTGCGCCAATTTCCCACCCATCACTGACCTGGAGTTACGCAGTCCAGACTCGATGACATCCATCCAGCGGTACATGGGGGGCCCATGCGTTGTGCCCAACTGGTTGGGCGCTTTTCATTTTTCGAAACCGGAAGTTTATTCATTTATTTTTGTACTATAGTCCACACTGTATGTAGTGGCAACTAAATAAGTAAGTAACTAAAGTAAGGACACTTAGCTTTAAGTTTTTTTGCTTGTGCAGTGTTCTTCTTTTTGGTTGTCCTAATACACAAATACCGTCATCGTCCGGAGAAACACTCATTGCGCTAACTTCAACATTCGGGATATCCTGCGTATGAAATATAAATGGCGCATACGTTGTTCAGATAGTACGGCGAGAAATGAAGTCTAATACTCCCACCTTGACATTTTTATATAGGTAATATTATTTATTCATTTGGGTTTTACCATAATAAAAAGTATCATGTAAGCAATGGTATGTTTAACATAGCATAATAAGTTTTCCAGACGTCGAAATAAAAATTAACCCATGTTCAAACGTTTTCCTGGCCGTCAAACATGGAATGTTTACTATGCCGATGAAAACAGGCGGTAGGCCGATCTCTTTCACATGCAAATGGCGTTTATGTTCGAGAATGCTCTACCGTAACCAGCACAACTTGAGCTTCCATGGCCTTCCTTGTTCATCTTGGGTAAGGGCAAAAGGGTGAACGTCATTCGAAGTAAGGGGTCCAACGCGCTGGTCAAATAGCCGTATGCAAAGCTAATTCTGGCTAAGCCCAGCACTCGGTAAGCTTTGCTTAGGTGCTTCAATAGCATCGTTAGAGTTATTTGGCGGTTTACGATATCAATGTAAGAAGTTGCGATTTTGTTCAAAAACAATTGTATTGATTACATTCAATTATTTTGCATTCGTTTATTTGGCACTATATTTACTTCGGGACGACTCAGTATATAATAAAACATATTAAGAATCTGCGATCATCATTTATTTGAAGAAGATAGCATTCGTAATCATATTTTAAATTCACTCTAATATAACAATTTTAGTGTTTGACTATATCATAAAATCCAAATTAGTTTAAACCTAACCCTACAATATATTGTGATGTTATATGGATAACTTGCTGTGATTCGCTAAGCTGCTAATATAAATATATTTTTATTACCAAAACAACATGAGCCATTTAGATGCTTGCTATCCGTAATATTTGAAACTTCCTAAAAATATCAATGATATAATAAAATATTTGTAAGTACACTCACTTAACCTTAAAAAAATTTAGTCTTAGAAAAACCTGCTTCGTAAAGTTTTTAATGACATATTCTAGATCAGTTCGCTTAGGTGTAACTTAGCAAACTTTCAAAATTATAAGGGTCTCTAAAACATTGTTTACTATAATGAGAGTGAAAATTCCATAAATACTTCCTGTAAAATAACAACCTAACTATGTGGAAGAACACCGCACACGTGTTCTGTCACTGTTAATCAACTTGGGTAGCATTCCTTGACCCGAACCGAACAATGTTTAATTAAATTACACCAACATGTTGTAAACAATGTCTACTGGTCATTAAATTGCTGCACAAATATATGACAACTACACTTTAGAAGGTTTATTAATTGTTTTCGTTTTAAAAAGTTTTAAGGTTTTACATAAACATTGGTCTGATGGTTTACACTAAATATTTACTAAAATAAAACACACTTCCGCAGAAAGAGTAAACGTATGGTAAGTGTATGTATATACGATCTTATTTTGTAATCCATAGAGTCATATCTAAATAATAGAAAGCAACAAAGTATTATTAAAAACTTACTGAAATAAAATGACAGAAAAAAATGACTATCTCAAACTTTGTACACAATAGTATGTATCGACATAATAGATGTCGATACAAAGTGTGTCGGATTCCAAAGGGAATACCTATGTACACTCTCTTATTTATAGTGTATTTTATTGTGTGACAATTAAGCTGGATTACCCAATATAGTCATTTTTTGATGACAGCACAATAATATAATAAATACAATAATGAATGTTCATCATCAGCTCATTTAACGTCCCCACCCAGGGGCACGAGCCTACCCGTATCGGGTGATTAGGCCATAGTCGTCCACGCCGGCCCAGTGCGGATTGGACGACTTCAAACACAACCTTTCAATCTCTTCGCAGGCCTGAATGAAGGTTTCTTCACGATGTTTTCCTTCACCGTAAGAGCGTCGGATAACGAACATATATTTTCGAAAATTCGAAAACACATTGGTGCGTGTCGGGATTTGAACTCAGCCCTCCCGGTAGGAAGGCGACAGTCCACACCATTGTGCCACCGACGCTCTCACTAATGAATGTTAATAATATTAAAATAACCAAACTAAATTGGCTGGCTAGACAAAAATAATTGAAATATTAGCAAAGACAATAAATAATTTAAATATATACAAAGAGATACCAGAAATTATTCATTTATTGTTTTTTTCTGCTTAAATGCTTATTTAAATACTAAAAATTGTGGCTAAACAAAAGGTTATTGTATTAACAGAACCAGATTATGTTTGAATATCTTTGTGGGTCAACTTTTTATAAAAAATAGATATATGTCTATGCTGAATCCAATTGTTTTGAACTAGGGACAAGAAATCCAGTGTAATATTTACCAGTTTTTATGAAACTTATAAACCTTTATAGGTACTACACAGTCAAAAACCAAAATCAAATAGCGTTCCAAGAATCGTTGAATAGAAATATTATTTGGGGTCCAATATCTTTAAATTCTTTTTCAATTAACTTTAATCCAATAAATAAATATACATGAAAGTACTGTGTTAAAACCGTACCTAAATAAACTCATCCAATTTTATGGAAATAATTAAATTATCGTTAAGATTAACGAGTGTGATTTTGATTACAGACTCTCTCATACATATTCCCAAAAATACATTTCAATAAGCGAAAACAAACACAGAAATCACACTGTCATTTTTATTTTATCGCGCACTGTTTTATCAGTATCAAAGCTGACATCGTTCATTATACAAAGTATTAATTTCAAAAAGAATATCAATGCAAAGCCGCGATTACGCCATCAATAACCGATACTGTCCATAACGAGCAAAGAAAGTTAAAAATCTCAGCAGATTCCTTAGAGCTCTATTGGCAAGGCAAGGTATGATTAATGGCTGCCGTTGGAGATTGCCAGTGGACTATCCACCACGTCTTGCATGATGTATTGCCGCGATCTCCGTGCTGTATATCTTGATTTGGGTCTTAGGGGATTTGGAAACTGTTTTCTGATCGTTTATTATGACGAAGCAAAGGGATTTTGTCATGTCAGGACACATGTTTTGGGTAAAAAACGAACTATTCGAATGGACTATCCAAAATGGACTTTCTTTAACGTGCTTGACGCATTCACCCAGTAGTAAATTCGGAATCTAATTATTATTGGATTGGTTGACATTTACAATATTTTTTAAATCAAAAATGATCATGAGATATCGTAAAAATATAGGTTGTATCACATACTACTTATATATAAGTATATAATATTATTGTTTATAAACAAGAATAATATTTCACTTTTAAGTTAAAAGTATTCGTAAAATATAACATAATATTAAAATAGCGTAATATTTAAATTTCTTCACTGCCTTACAATATTGAAACTATTGTAAGCTGTTTCGAGTTACGATCACTTAACCCAAAAACATGTAAACGAGGAGGACATAGGTATAATTTCACTTGAAACACCCATTACATTTCATATTGGTCCATAACTTAATAATGTTCCGAATTGAGTATTTCCAATATGTTTCTCGCGTCTTTTATGAGACGATCACATTGGGAGTGCATTTAATAGCCATCAAAATGCTTATTAAATCGTTCCGGGCGTAATAATATGGGATCACGGGATATTTTCCGTATTTTCATGGATCTACGCGATGTAATATTAAGAAAACGTTCCGAAGAAGCTGGGTGTGAGGCGGTATAAATTTATAACGTTTTTTCTATTGCTCAAAGTTTCTTATGCAAAAAAATATATTTATGGTTTTATGAAATCATAGATATTTATAAAATTTCATTTTTTGGAACATATTCATTTAAATTTTAACAACAAAACAAAGGTAATGTTCCCCTTATAAATTAAAAATGCTCCTGTTTAAATGTACTATAGTAGCATGTACCTATGATTTCAAACCCATGAATAAGTGAAGATATCGTAACTAAAAGGAATGCATAATGATAACAAAACACTTTTTTTGATAGTTATCATAAAGATGTTTTCTCTGACATACTTGTAACTCTGCATATAACTTTGTATTTCATTGAATTGAAAAGCTTTAATCCTTAAACCGCCAGGGTTCCAGACAAATTAGGAAATCAATTGTTTCTATTAGAAAAAAAAAATCGAATTCATTTAAGGTGAATTTCAATTTAACCGTAACTATTTAGTTTTGTGATATTTTTGTTAAGTGACTCAGACTTCATAGATTAATTGGGCCGAAGATTACTATAATTATTATTAGTGATGGCTAGACAATTGTTGGCTTATTAATTATTTAACTCACTATTTATGTTGAAAAGCTTTAAATTTCTTCATTTTATTTACATATATAATTTATTCGACAAAATGCTTATTAAATTATACTTATTTCTATTCAACCTATCGCAGTCCACTGCTGGACATAGGTCTCCCCCATTTTGCGCCAGATATCCCGGTCCCATATGGGAAGGAATGCATAATGATAACAAAACCATTTTTTTGATAGTTATCATAAAGATGTTTTCTCTGACATACTTGTAACTCTGCATATAACTTTGTATTTCATTGAATTGAAAAGCTTTAATCCTTAAACGCCAGGGTTCAGACAAAAAGTCAATTGTTTCTATTAGAAAAAAAAAATCGAATTCATTTAAGGTGAATTTCAATTTAACCGTAACTATTTAGTTTTGTGATATTTTTGTTAAGTGACTCAGACTTCATAGATTAATTGGGCCGAAGATTACTATAATTATTATTAGTGATGGCTAGACAATTGTTGGCTTATTAATTATTTAACTCACTATTTATGTTGAAAAGCTTTAAATTTCTTCATTTTATTTACATATATAATTTATTCGACAAAATGCTTATTAAATTATACTTATTTCTATTCAACCTATCGCAGTCCACTGCTGGACATAGGTCTCCCCCATTTTGCGCCAGATATCCCGGTCCCCCGCTTTTCTCATCCAGCCTCCACCAGCGACCTTTCGCAAGTCGTCAGTCCATCGGGCTGGAGGGCATCGTACGCTACGCTTGCCGAGACGCGGTCTCCACTCCAAAACTCGTCTGCTCCAACGACCAGCGGTTCTGCGACATACTGCCACTTCAACTTGTTGATCCGGCGGGCTATGTCGGTAACTTTAGTTCTCTTATTTATTATTATTAAAAAAAATCGACAGTGGTATACTCATATCACTTTCCGAATACCATCATCTAAGCTCATTATATGTCCCCACCAAGGGGCACGAGCCTACCCGTATAGGGTGTATAGACCTTAGTCGTCTACGCGAGTCTAATGCGGATTGGCCGACTTCACGCACAACCCTTGAATTTCTTCGTAGGCGTGCGCAGGTTTGCTCACAATGTTTTCCTTTAACGTAAGAGCGTCAGATAAACGTACACATAATTTCGAAAACTCGAAAACACATTGGGACGTGGCGGTATTTGAACCTGCACCAACCAGATCTGAAGGCAATATTCCACACCAATCAGCCATCGACGCTCATTCCTTCCGAATATGCCTTCATTTTATTGAAATGATGGTCAATAACATTTTATGACAGTACGAAGTGTACCCATAACATTTCCATTTTATCCCTAGTCGGAAACACATCTTAGTATGTACAGCATTTCATGTTTTCCAATATACGAAACAATACATATTTGTCCTGGGACCTGACAATTACATATTTGTATAACCATTACAATTAAACAATCTTGCACTTTATTTCTAAAGGATAAGGTTGGCAGTTGAACGTGTATTTTACAGGGTATACGAGTATTCTCCGTTACATTTGAGAACATTTTCAATGCGCCATTTCGTACTATTCCTTAAAATCGTAGTGCTTGAATTCTGGCGCGTACAATAGGTACGGTTGAAACAATAACGAGTGAAATCTTGAGGCATATTGTCGCGCTACAAAGCTCGTTTATACCATACGACCTAATTTTAATATTTAAGTGCAAAAGTTTCAACTAACCAGATTTATGTATTTTTTATATGTAAGTCAAGATTGTTGATTAGATTGAAAATATTTGAGGAAAAAAAGCTGTGTTTATTTATAAACATCCTTATTATATTTATGGGACTGTAAAGACTCAAGCCAACCTGATGAACTGCCAGCCCACACTGCACCAGCAAAGCAGATAACGATCTGTAACCCGTCACCCACAAAAATCATCGCTAAAGGCAGCAGTAATTATTTGGTTACAATAATGAAACATAAGGGTCATCATCATCATTACAGCTTAAAATGTCCACTGCTGAACGAAGGCATCCCCTTATGATTTCCACGCGGGCCGATCCCTAGCAGTTGACATCCATCTGCTACCCGCCACCTTAACCAAGTCATTTCTGCGTCAATCATTTGAGGATAAATACTATAGGTACTCACCACGCTTGGCAGGCGGGTTGTGAGCGCAGAGATTCCTACTTGGTGAAAAATTTCACTCTGTCGCCTTTTACGATACCCTAGAAAGATTAGGGGTGGCGACAATCGTATTCTACTCTGCGTCAACACACGGCACGATATAAGTAATACATAAAGGATGGGCAAGTAGTCGGTTCGTACGAAATTATCAAAAATTTAACATATTTTGTAAGAGTCACGAACCAAAGAACGAAAGTGTAAACAACCTTATTTGCATTTGAAGTTTAGTGCTTCTTACCGTTACTGGCGATATGGGAGCACTAAACGCATATGTGGAGGCAGGAGCTGTGGAACTGTTAACGATATATACTACGTTTACACCAGAATTCACTTAGACTTTTGACTGAATACTATACGCTATTTAGGGGATTTAATTAAAGATCACGAAATATTCGTCGCAATGTTATGTCTATCAATCATCATTTTCTTAAACCTCATATTGGTCTCAATGCTAGGAGCGAAGAGGAACTAGAACCAGAAATAAAATGTTGGCAGATCATCAACATCATCATCATCAGATCTTACATTCCGTTCCGATCCTGAGGGATCTTTAATCAAACTCAAACTCAAAAATGTTTTATTCAAATAAATCATTACATGACACTTTTGAATCGTCAAGAAGTTATTTTTAATGAATCTACCACCGGTTCGGGAGGTTGTTATCTACCGAGAAGATACCGGCAAGAAACTCGTGTAGTTACTCTTTTCAAAAAATGGGGTTTACAATGTTCTCATTTCGAGTCAAAATTTATATAATACTATTCGTTTTTACATAGCTGTAATATGTCTAATTTTTTATAATTCTATATTATCATCCTAATTACATTATTTTTACTTGGAACACAATGCGAGCACATTAAGACCAAATAATGTTATCGGCTAAATAGTCGTTAACACAGTAATATCCTTTTTTCAAAAGGGTACTTTTAATTATAGCTTTAAACTTAAGTAAGGGAAGATCGACAATATGTAGTGGTACTTTATTAAAATACTTTATACAATTACCAACAAAAGATTTACCCACTTTGTGTAGCCAAAGATTTGGAACAGCAAGTTTGTTTCTATTTCTAGTGTTGAGACTGTGAAGATCACAGTTTTTATCAAACATATGAATATTTTTACGCACGTACATTAAATTCTCATAAATATATTGTGACGCTACTGTCATTATACTAATTTCTTTGAAAAGTTCTCTAAGAGAATCACGGGTTTAAGTTGGTAAATAGCGCGAACTGCTCTTTTTGCAGTACAAAAATGGTTTGTATGTCAGCAGCTGCACCCCACAGCAACATGCCGTATGACATTACACTATGAA
The DNA here is from genome assembly GCA_019425675.1 of Leucinodes orbonalis. Taxonomy (NCBI): domain Eukaryota; kingdom Metazoa; phylum Arthropoda; class Insecta; order Lepidoptera; family Crambidae; genus Leucinodes; species Leucinodes orbonalis. The sequence goes on along the minus strand of PQWD01009975.1, from coordinate 24,554 downwards.
AATAACTAAAATAAACCAATCTTGCTGTTTCAACATCTGTCAGAAGTCTTATTTTCCTAACCGCATATGCCGCTGAACTAAGCCTTCCAGCAAGAGATTCAATATCGATGCAATATCCTTTCAAAATTATTATTAATTTAAAAGCTTAACAAACTTACAATATAAAAACACTATAACACTAACCCTAAACTAAAAACCTTAAACATTATAGGTACGTTTATCTAACGCTCCTACGGTGAAAGAAAACATCGTGAGGAAACCTGTGCACATCTAAGAAGAGGTTGAAAACTTGTGTGTGAAGTTGGCCAATCTGCACTGGTCCCGCTTGGACGACTAAGGCCTATACACCCTTTATGCGCTGATGATGATGATAACTATCATACTCGTTACTTCTCTCGTTTACTCGTTTACTTCTGTCGATACAAGATTAACAGAAATAGCTTTTCGAAATCATAAAATAATCCTACGATATTCAAAAAGACTTGGAAAAATTAAGATGAGAATTTTTATAATAGCTTTCAATGTGAACGTGAACTATTCGCTGAGAGTAAAGTTTCGGATTCCAACTTTGCATAATTGAATGTTGGTTTATTCGTGTGGAAAAGTGCTAAGGCATTAAATATACTCTAGATATTTCCGTTGCTCAGAGAGTACAATATTATGTTTTTATTCGCCAAGCTTAGATTTTCAATCCAATGGACAAATTCCCTGCAAAAGGTTGCTGGATGAAATTAGATATGTAAAGCGGAGACCTGGATATATGGTGCAAAATGACAATGGTATATGACCACAAGTGGGGTGCAATGGGTTGAAGAGAAGAACGAATAGAAACACTGAATACTCTTTTGAGTGGTTTTGTTATCTAAAAAGGGTTTCTGTCAACATCGTCATAACGTGCCTTCCAAAATTCGAAGAACCTCGAAGTAGTATTTTACACCCATATGACGGCTGACTACGATGGATTGCTTTACTTGTACGATCGGCAACCGAACGTTAAAGCTTTATTGGAACGAAAAAGCTTTATCAGAACCCTATTTAAACATAAATCGTGTCAATAATACAGGCACTAATGTATTAACAGCACATGCGAAATATCACCTGGTTATGCCAATTAGCAAGTTAGCTTACCGCTAATCAGTGGACCAGCAGCTAAGTTTCAAATCCTTAAAATTACTTACACAAGGGTACTTCTAACAAAACTAACACTATTTGAAACGGAACCCATGCCATACGAGTATAAAAAAGGTAAAGTAAAATTGTGAAATCATTCGATTCCAAGCGCAGGAGCTCAACAAGGCTCTATTTTAATTTCCTGTCGAAACGCAACTCGACTGGGGCAGCTCTATTTAAAAATTCAACTTTCACGGCTCAGCTGCAGTGAACAATTGAAAATTAAAACGTCATAGACTAGTGGACGTGGCAAAGCGTTAAGCGTGAATAAGAAACTATCCACTATCTCTTTTACTATCCATCCTTATTTTAAAGTTATGATTGAATAATTTTCTAGCGTGAGTTTTGTGAACTCACTCCCTAAACAACATAATTGGAGTTACCTTAGGGCCCAGTAGTATATTTAACAGTTTATATTAATTATTAATGTTTTTTTGATTAGAATTTTAATAACTTTTTCATATGTACACAACCTAAGTTATCGTCAAATTATGTAGTCAATTATATTTATTTTTTTATAAAATTATTAATAAAGTCATGGTAAATGGTGTACTATATAGCACAGGCTTTCACTGAATGGCTACGGGCAAAATCGACTCAAAACATTTTACTAACGCGGGGTACCTAGGTTGTTCTATATACAAAGTGAAAACTAAAATAATTCCTCGCACACATAACTTAGAGGATATTAATGATTTTTTGGAGTAGTACCTTTAGTTATATTATTCTATTACAATCATTAATTGCTTAAGATGGATTTTATAAGCCTGGAAAATGTACGATGCCAATTCTACTCAATTATATATTATACATAGAAAACACCCAGACCATTGCAAACAGACATGTTCATGCACACAAATGTTTGTACTGTCCGGGAATCGAACCCGGAACTCTTGGTGTTGCAGCCGACGTCTCATCCGCCACACCAAATGGGTCGTCAATTAAAATACTACTATGCTTTAACATATTCTATTCCTTAATTTCCAAAAACGTTAATTAATTAATTAACGTTCATTTCACGTTAGTTTAATGTTCTATTCCTAAACGTATTTTCCACGTTTTTTAATGATAACATTATTAGAATTTAATTATCAAAATGTTGATATTGCTACCAGTTGCTAATCCTCTCAGATCGATCAATACCATCTGTGTTTTGCAATCAGTTCTGATAGATGGATATCGCTTTGAAGCTTACTCCTTTTGACTTGTATTTCTTTTTATAGGTTTTTTTAATACATCCCAGTACTGGCTTTGTGGTATAGAATAGTAAATAGAATAGGAAAAGCTTACAAAGTGAAATTGCTTTTACTGTAGATAAAAAATAAATAGAAAAATGACAATGAATACATTTTCTTTCCAAACCACGGTTTGTTACTTTTTAAAACACACAGCTATATTTATTACGCGGCATTACCGGATTAATTTTAAAATGGAACACTAGCCTAATCAGAAATATTGAATTAGTACCTATTACAGTACATATTAAGGTATATTGTGGGAAGGCGAGTAGAGGCTCAATACGTCATCTAGGTAAAGCTTAGGTATTTACTGCAGTGCCAGTTATGTACCGTCCACTAAAAAAGCGGTATTGTTGATTTTGTGTTTTGGGAAGTGATGATCCGGTAGCTAGTGAAACTATTTGTTTAATGAGACCTAGCATCCGCCGTCTTGGATGACGGGCGCAGGTTGCAATTTCATAGTAGATATTTAATACGAATAACTTTCCTTTCCTTTTTATTCGTTTCCTTCAATACTCTTTCTGTAATGAGCAGGTATAGATATTATATATAAGAGCGTCGGTGGCTCAGTGGTGTGGACTGTCGCCTTCCTACCGGGAGGGCTGAGGTTCAAATCCCGACACGTACCAATGTATTTTCGATTTTTCGAAAATATATGTACGTTATCCGACGCTCTTACGGTGAAGGAAAACATCGTGAGGAAACCTTCATGCACGCCTGCGAAGAGATTCGAAAGTTTGTGTGTGAAGTCGTCCAATCCGCACTGGCCCGCGTGACGACTAAGGCCTAATCACCCTTACGGGTAGGCTCGTGCCTCGGTGGGGACGTTTAATGAGCTGATGATGATGATGAGATATTACGTAACACCAGACTATGAGTATGTAGTGGACATTTTGTCGACCACACTCATAATAATAAGAGCGTCGGTGACTCAATAGTGTGGACGGTCGCCCTCTTCCCGGGAGGGCTGAGGTTCAAATCCCGCCACGTACTAATGTGTTTTAGAGTTTTTGAGAAACATATGTACGTTATCGGAAGGTCTTACGGAGAAGGAAAACATCGTGAGGAAACCTGCGCACGCCTGCGAAGAGATTCAAAGGTAGTGCGTGAAGTCGCACTGGGCCCGCGTGGACGACAAAGGCCTATACACCCTCCAGGCTCATGCCCCTCGGAAGGGAGGTTTAATGAGCTGATGATGGTGGACATTTCGTCTATTTATAACAATCAAAAACATATCATTTGATTTACCTTTTCCAATAAATTAATTGTATCAAGATTCACAGTATCATATACAACGAGTAACTCACTACCAGCTGCGGATGTTAATTTTTTTACAAGCTTGTCAATGGACAATTTGTTTGCCCTTTTTCCTTTTTGCAATTCCATACACCTTAAAAATTGCCTCGCCCCGCAAAATTGAAATTATTTACACCAAAAGCTTTTAAAACTAATTTAATACACTTTTCAACATAAACATCTGAAGTAATGTGGATATAATTGATAAATACGGTGCTTTCCTCAAATCAGTTGCTCATTTGCATCAAGGGTCATTGTAGTTTGATTCTGTTTTTACCTAAATTATGTTATTTTGTGTCCATAGCTATGTGTTTTTTATATTTTATATGCAAGTTTTGTTTGTGCAAGCCGTGGCAGCCTATATGCAATTAAAGCATCGCTTAATCGTGTATTCATGTGTGTTCTTGTTGGTTATCCAAATAAATAAATAATTCAACCATAAAATTATGTTTATTGGTATGTATTTGGAAAACTTAGTTACATTTATCGAAAACAATACTGTTATTAGGACCTAAATAGGAGAGCCTCAATCACTAGATGAATGTCTTAGTTCCTTAACAATTTCACAAGCTTCCTAAACTTGCTAAATAAATTGATAAAAAAACTATTTTATCCTAACTGAATAAAACTTACCACGAAGAAAAGTTCTGACAACATGCAAGTTTTATCGCCGCAAAATCGGGCGCGTTAAATAGTGAATCGAGTGCATCCACAGGAGCATTTTCAAATAAAAGTTTAAGTAGTGATGTGAACGTTTCAATATGAGTATCGATACATGCCCATATATAAGTCACATACTTAGGAGTTAAGGACCGGTTTTGATAGAATTGCGCCAATTAATTGAGCCTACGAGCCCATATTAAAACAGTAGACAACAAAATGCATTCTGATGTCCTATTTAATTGTTTGTTTGAACTAAGTCGCTCAATCTGAATGTTTGAAAACATGGTATAAAAACGGTAGAGAAAAAGTTGGCTGCATTCTTAACAATACTACTAGAATAGTTTTTCGGCCAGCTACAGCGGGAAATAGCGAAACGTTATTCTCGGTATTATTTTGCGGTAACCCATATGTGAAAAAGATCCATGTTTTAACAGATTCTGAATATCTGTAAATATATGGCTTTCAGATTCACCAAAGCAATATCAATCGTAACGTGGTTGGTAAAATCTGCATGAAATAAGCCTAGGATTATATTGAAAGGGATGGATTTAACGAAGCATAGAGATATATTTTTATACAACAATTATTTTGTTGATGTTTAAGTCGGATTGATTTGAACATTTTAGATGCATTAATTGAACACCTATGTGTGTTAAAATTTAACCGTATTGTCTATATACTCGTTAGTAGTATATCTTAAAAAATTTTGTACTTGAACCCTTATTTCATGGGTGTTATATATCAAGAAAAATTTTAACAAAACTTACGTTAGTCTTATATAAAAACAATAGCATAAACAGAGAGAGATATAATATAACCTAACTTAGAGAGGCTCCGATTTGGTGTTTTAATTACACATAATATACGATTACTAAGCATTGCTATTTTATTTAATAATTAATCATTTTATTTAAAAGATTTCACTGCCTATCGATATATTTAAAATACCCATCCCTTCGTGCCTGCCAAGAAACAATCTGTGACCTATAACTTTCAACTTCTTGGGACTTTGCAACTTGCTCGGCTCACACGTCAAGTTTTCGTGTTGTCACCAAGGTGCATGATTCAAAATACAAATTATAAGTTCACAACTGCTTACCAAGTTACTTTATGGTGTTTGCCACCTGTCATCGAAGGTATTGTTAGGCGCTTTGTGTTTGAAAACTTTGCCGATGTCAACATGACTTTGAAGTTTAGCCAATTTGGTATGACTGATGTATAAATATGACACGTTTTGAATGCAAACCTGTGCACTATAGCTCGCAATATTACAAAATATCTTTTAAGTTCATGTTCTGAACATTGACCATTTCGGTAACGTAATGGTAAGTGAGCTACCCATGACTAATGCGCTAATGAAGTCATCCAAGGTATAAGTTGACATAATTTAAAAAGTATCTTGGTTAATTCCCTGCACCCTTCACCTCATACATATGTACAGTCTCTTTCTTATGTTGAGTAATTTCACTAGCTACAATGTCTATTACTGCCAAAAAAATTATAATGCTGCATATATTTATAAAACGAAACTAGTTTTAATGGAAAAATATCAAGTTAATAAGAAATTTTCTTAGATCTAAGTTAGATAGTTTTAATCCAAAAACTTAGAACGGCTTGGGTATGTTCCGGAACAGCTCAGTCATTTTGAGTATATATTTAATCATAATATTATTTGTAATTTCTGCGGTTTGATCTCAACTTCAAGTAATAATAGCAGGGTTATGATCCTCTTCTTATTATAAATAATATAGAGGGTTTCCATAGTTCTGACCAAACCTCCCGTCTGGAATACCTCAAGTCATAAAACGCGAACAAAAGCTACGCTAGAGATGTAGTCATCCATCTTATCATTGCACTGAGAGCTTTACGCGTGTCTCCAACATAAGAACGTAAACTGGCACGCAACGATCTACCGACGAGTTACGAAAAAATTGATGTGCTTATGTTATTTTATTATATATTATATAATCAAACTCAAAAATATATACAAATAAATCAAAAGCGTCGGTGGCCCATCGGTGTATACTGTTGCCTTCCGAAGCCAATGATTACTATATTTTAGAAGAATTTTAGAAAGTACATGCCTGTACAGGGTATCATAAATATTCTTTATAGTTGTTACCACAGATTTCCCAATACAGGAGATAGGGCAAGCCGCGTTTTTAAGTGCGACAAATATAAGCTCAACGAGCATACACTGGCTGCCAGTTTACGCTCTGTGAGACGAGTCTAGACGCACGAATATTAGAAGAAATTACCGTTTTTTTCCAAAATGCCATCCTGTGCAATTGTAACATGCCATCATCGCAAGGAATCAGTAAATTTACCAAGAAATATAATAACTTTTCACAGGTAAGAACCGAAAAGAAATAGCGACACTGGGACTGCCTATAAACTTGGCGGCTTGTCCAGTCTAATTGTATATTCGGATGTCTGTGGTTGTTACCTAACAACTGTGTACAACTCAACTAAATTTACATAATACGATAAACTAAATAGTTTACCCATATGTGAATATCAGAAGGTTTTTTTATAATATTTCAATGATGTTATTGAATGTAAATAGTTCCTAACATACTCGAACATTCAAACACTGTGCGTAGTAAGTCAGCTCACATTTACCAACATCCACGTCCTTGGTACTGTTTCCCAAAGCATCCCGTGCCGAGTCGCGATAAGGCCGGCCCAGGCTCGATAAGATTCGTCAATGCTTCACGAATTGTCGCCTCGAAAAATTGCCCTAGATGCCGGTTAATTTTTTGCGTGACTGATAAGATTTGGGGAGAAGTTTGACAAAATTGGTGCAAATATTTTTATTACTTGCTGGGAAAAATGAAGGAATTTTTGCCGGCCTTTTTCTTTTAGCATAGCAAAAATATGCCGATTCCTGGAGTTAGCTTGAAAATAGATTAAAGCGCTGTAACATATTTATGTGACCTTAGCCTTCAACTCTATGTATGTCATATCCAGGGGTCATTAACTAACATCAGGGGGGTTGATCTCTTGAAACAATAATATTTATTTTCCTTTTGGAGTACAACAATGCTGACGATTCATTATAATAATACTGTTTGAAGAGATGGCGTTAAGAACTTTTCCAATCCCATCGATTGGTGCATCGTTGAATAAGTCTTTCAAAAATAATATGAGTATGTGATAATCGTTTTTCAACACAACGCTTAGTTTTCGAAATATTGAGCTTAACATTGATAATTTATGGAAAACACAGTCCTCTGAGCTGTCTGAACCTCATCCATTAGAAAAGAAAGCGTCTGAAATAAAAAAATAAAAAATAAACAAAACCCCAACTACTGAAGATTACCTCTGAAAATGAAAAAAAACAGCTTTACCATATAGTGCAAACATTATATACTTTCATGATATTGCAAGCAGGAGACAAATCTTTAATATTGTATATTTTTACCAATACATAATACGATAAAAATTGAAATATAATTTGCTTTATATAATTATTTTGATTACAAATAAACCTGTATCACACAATTTTTTGAAAAGAGTAACTACTGAGTTTCTTCTCAGTGGAAAACTACCTCCCGAACCAGTGGTAGCTTCATTTGACATTCATAAGTGTTCTATAAGGACCTAAACTTAATAAACACTTTTCATTTTCATATCTTTTTGTGATTTAACTATGTTATTTCTTTGTCTCCCGCCTGCAATACCATGAATAGTAAATTATGTAAGCAATAGTGCTTTAGCATATAGATGCTAAAGATTGTTCTTCCATTGTCAGTGAGTATTTTTAGTCCATCTCCTAATATTTAATTTTATTTTTTATTATAAATATTATTTTTGTGGAACTTTATTAACCTCCCATGTCTGGGGAAAATTTCTATGTCTCAGGCTTGTGGCCAAAGCGACATAGTATTTGATCTATCGGATATAATAAAATTAGTTTAATGAAAGGAATTTGCGGACGATTCGGCACGTGTTGAGAATTGCAGCCTTTTGAAGTAAAATGTAGGTAAATGAGTGAATTTGTATATCTACACTATGATGTAATGTATTGGGTATAATTCCGGTGGACGAGACAATAATTGGGACAGTTTCGACGGCATCAACTCGCCATTGGGCTTTAATTTCAATGGCGAGATCAGTATATTTGCTTAATTTTTCGTATGCGTTGAAATGAGGTTATGGTTTTTAGGAACAGCAATGTCGATGAGGTAAACTAATTATAAGTATTGTTACGAGCTGGGGGTTCCGGATAAATTATTGCCAAACACGAAGAATAACACGGTAACACACTTTATTAATTAACCAATATTAATCACACACAACACTTATTACACTTACACTCGTAATAATTAATCAATTAACGCACGCACTAAAATCCGTAATTAACAATGCACACTATAACACAACACTTTCCGCACACACACGTAATAATCACACGTTAACTCTTCACTCTGTTATATCACACTCGACGATCCCTTAGATATCGCTTTATCTCTCACTTCTTCCTTGTAGTCGCAGGTACTTCGCTCTTCGTTCGCTTGAGTAGAACACAAGACTGCCGGCGCACCGTCGGCCGCCTTATATACCTGTCCGGCCGCTGAGCTCGAAGCGTCGACGTCATTCTACATAGTTCGCGAATTATCTAGAACATACTAGACTCTTGCTATTTGACAATTCGCATGTCATACTCTATGGACTGTCTGTGGACTGACGTCACATATTAGCCGCCATATTTAATGACATTTTAATTACGTCAATTCGTAACAGTATTATTATTATTAGTTTATTATTATAAGATTTTAACTAGGTATGAATAATGTAGTTTAAATTTCTCATCTAGTTCTTATTCACAATACAACGGCGAACTTATGTGTTATTCATTTGGAGTTACAGTATCATGAACAAATAGCAAGCTGGACTGGGATACGTCGAGTTAGTTACCGACTGCAGCTTGTAACTTCTCCTTTGTTTTGTTTTTCTTTTGCCTTTATCGGTAATCCAAACTTTGAAATTCAGTACTATATACATATTACAGCCCGACTTGCCGTAAACAATATTATAACAGATTGTAGGTATTTTAACTGTTTTGAAATCCACAAACTCACTAATCAGTAAAGCACCGACTCAACTATTTCTTCATGTCAGGATTCATCATGGATTAACGAGCTTGGATACTATCTCGAGGCTTTGTAACCAATTATTTTAATGAGCAACAGTCTGATCAATGTAACCTCACGGCCTATTAGGTCAGGACGTATCAAAGGCATCATTGTTAAGACGAAATAGATGTGTCAGTGAATATTTATTTATTTTCTTAATTGGAAGGCATGTGCCCCACAGTGCAATATTATAGTCTGGGTTTATGATTTATTGGCTTTTACAGCCTATAGGTACTACTATACTGGTCCCAAAGTAGCATGACAAGATAATTTATCAATCAAATCAAAATATATTTGATTTGATCCATATTAATAACTGGGGATCGAACCCGAAACCCTTGGTGTGGTTAGCCGAGGTCTCGACCATTTTTACAGCACAGCACAGTCGTCAATATGTAATCACAAAATATTATTAAATGAGACTTGAAGTTATAATAATCAAATATTATCATTAAAAACTAAAAGTATTACTTGTAGTAGTAGAATATAAACGACAATATTGTCTGTGTCCTGACATTGGAGCTTGGTTGCACATTAGCTGTGCAGGAAATTGCAACAAGAAATATTGAAAAAATACCAGCTACTTCTTGTCGACTCTTTGCAATAAAGGCTACATTCCGAACCAGTACAGTCTTGCTGTCTGTAACTTTATAATTGACATTTCAAGTGTACTTCCAATTCAGTACTTTAATAAGAAACATTTAAAAAGAATACATTAATTTGAATACTTACTAGGTGGCAGGCTCGATACTGAGTCGTCTAGGTAGGTACGACTGCAGTGCCAGATATCGTCCCGTGAAATAGGAGTGTTTTCCACTTCTATGTTAAGGGGTGATTGCATTGTAGCTAGTAAAGTTAGCGGGTAAGAGTGACCTTAAATTGTCGTCTAGGTTAGCAGACGCAGAGCAGTGTTAACGGAAAGATATTGACTACATTCTATTATGAATATCCTTAATATAACATAATTAATACAGACATCGGTGGCTCATTGGTGACTGTTGCCTTCCAATCTGGAGGGTGCAGGTTCAAATCCCTCCACGTACGAATGTATATATTTTCGAATTTTCTAAATTATTATCCGACCCTCTTACGGTGAATGACATCGTGAGGAANCGACTCTTTGCAATAAAGGCTACATTCCGAACCAGTACAGTCTTGCTGTCTGTAACTTTATAATTGACATTTCAAGTGTACTTCCAATTCAGTCTTTAATAAAACATTTAAAAAGAATACATTAATTTGAATACTTACTAGGTGGCAGGCTCGATACTGAGTCGTCTAGGTAGGTACGACTGCAGTGCCAGATATCGTCCCGTGAAATAGGAGTGTTTTCCACTTCTATGTTAAGGGGTGATTGCATTGTAGCTAGTAAAATTAGCGGGTAAGAGTGACCTTAAATCTGTCGTCTAGGTTAGCAGACGCAGAGCAGTGTTAACGGAAAGATATTGACTACATTCTATTATGAATATCCTTAATATAACATAATTAATACAGACATCGGTGCTCATTGGTGACTGTTGCCTTCCAATCTGAGGTGCAGGTTCAAATCCTCCACGTACGAATGTATTTTCGAATTTTCTAAATTATTATCCGACCCTCTTACGGTGAATGACATCGTGAGGAAAGTTGCGCACGCCTACATGCGTGTGAAGTCGTCCAATCCGCACTGGGCCCGTGTGGACGACTACGGCATACACACCCTTTACGGGTAGACTCGTGGGACGCCATAATGAGCTGATGATGGTGATGAATTCATGTGACTCTTTATTAGTTGCCAAATATCATTTTTAGTCTCAATTTCTTGGTGTTAAAAATACAGCGTGACGTGAGTTTTGTGAATTTGTAATTGTATTGATAATGACCCAAATGTTTTTGAACATATTATGCATTAATACGTAATATATGACATGATCTGTTCAACCTATTGAAGTCATAGGAATGCCTATTACATTTTGTTTGTTAGTAGATAGATTAGATTAGGTTAGTAGATGATTTCAAGAAGAAGTAAGAAAAATATATTTAAGTTAAATCGAGGTATTAACTTAATCATACCTAAATTATTTAATCAATATTATGATAAGCCGTAACTAAAACAGTACTGACGTCTTAAAGTATTTGAGTAGAAGTCTTTGAAAACGTTTCAAAACTTAAACTGCCGAATATTGCGTCCCCGACGGGCACAATTTGGCGTCTTCTGAAGGATTCCCAGGGCGTCCCTGTTGGTGCTTGTTTGCGGCTTTTGTGTCGAATTCACCGGACTTTCCAAAACTTACTTAAGACAGACTTGTGTGCTGTTTTTACAGTTATATAGAAGAAGAGATTAATCTTGTAAGTTTAGAGAGGAAGTTTTAATCTTTACGTAGTTGTAAGAGAAAGCACTGTATTACCGAGAAATTAAAGTGTTACTATATGTTTCTATTAACATTTTCGTAGATAAGCGTAAATTACAAGTTTTTGAAATAAAAAGTACACCATTATTAATAAAATGACAATGGAATCGCCGTTTAAAATAAAATGTTAAAAACAAATCTCAAATATTAAATTAACTTAAAATTTAACATGAACAACAAACAGACAAAAAAAATTCATTGCATACGGTTTCAATGAAAATAATAGTAAAATTTGAATTCTCATACATTGATTAAATTTTAAGTTTCTATTCACATTGAATTGCGTTATATTTATTTGAATATGGTTCAGTTATTGTATATTCAAACTTATGATGAAAACCAACATAACTTTAATTGTAAAGCATAACTGATACAAAATATCTGTGGTTGACAGCAACGATTAATATTAACAAAAAACGATAATATTTTCTTAATTTTTTTGCTTACATTTTGCACTTACTCCATGTGCAAAAATATTTGTGCCAATTCCATTTTAGTTGAGTGTTTTCATACAATTCTAACACTGGATCAATTCATTAATGCTTCTTTTGTATGGTACAACCCATTTTTTGATTTTAGTTCTATAGATAGAAGAATATTTTCCATCTTTGATTTTAACTTGTGCAGAGGTACTTCGGCAAGACTTAATAGTATTAGTTTCTTTCTCTGTGGCCTAGAACACATCTATGAAATCATATAATGTTTGTTAAGGCAGACTACGATGGTATATACATTGACGCGTTAAAGTTTTTGCTTTCTCTCTAGAAATTCTGAACGTTGCTAGATCCTAACAATAACATTACAGTATACATATAGTTCCAAGTAAACAACGTCGGCTGTGCATTTATTTCACTTAATTTGGATTGTAACAGCCAAAGTGAATCCCCTAAAGGCAAATTTTGTTGTTTTGTTAGTGTTAACTTCGGTGTTAGCGTACATAATATATATATTATTTTAAATCCAACACTAATTTCTTACTCGTACTTAGGAAATGTATATAAACATGTAACTTAAATGATTTCTGAGTCATTAAGTAAAATCTATTTTTAGGATATATATTATTAATACTTGCATAATATAAAAGAAAAAAATATATATCAAGATAAAAATAAAGGTCTTACAATTTCCACGTGTAAATCATTTCTGTCAGTTATCATAATAAGTGGGTTCTTTATAAAATTGACTACGCGGAGCGCTCCAAGAAAGAATTATGGGACGCGAGAATTCAAAGAAACGGGCTTCACGCTGTCAGCCGGAATACACAAGGGAAATAAATACGTCTCCTGCAACTTCCAGAGATGCAGTATGCGATCAAATGTAAACCACCCGGTTAAAATGATAATAGCATCTTAAACTAAACTTGGAAATACACTGTATCTTTTGAGATTGCTATTTGGTTAAAGTTTATTTAATATAGTTATACTTATCTTCATATATTCTTCATTAAATATTTGTATAAACATTAATAGAATAGTAATGTTCTTCAAGCCATGATTACTCGCTAAGGTTATAGGTAGTTGATCACTTTTGACTTCTTGGGATCAGTTCAGTTTGAGGTATTTTTTTAACGACATGATATATGATGACATTTACATCATTAACATTACCGTTAAAGTTTACATAGAAGAAGTTACCATTGATGAACAAATAATACACTATTTAATTGTTTTTGGTTCAATGTTCTGATGATATCGCCTATCATACGCAACAAAATAAAAAAATACTGTGTAAATAAATAAATATGTTACCATTTTAATAAAATTTTAAATAAAACACAAATTTCGCTAAGTAAAACAAAATGGCAAGCTATGAAAATTCTTAGCAAAAGTAAAGGATGTACAAAATTCATTCCATGAAATAAAGTTCCTTTTGTTCATTTCCATTAATTCCAGAATTAGCTGTTAAGCAGTAAATGCGAAATAAGAACGGATTATTGAATCCATTATTTTTTTGTAAATACAGCTGGAATTCGTGGAATATCTTTTAGTACAAGGGATTTCATTATGTCCGTTTCCATGCCGCTTCTCGGAAATGTGATTTAAGAAAGAAGGCCAATTTTATAAAATTACGATTCTGGTCCAGTCTATAAAAATAAGCTCGAATTCTCGATAGCCTAGCAGATAGTGCGTTTGCTAGACGATCGTAAGATCAAGCAACCATTTCATCGATCAGTCAAACGGCTGCTGCCAAAATTGCTTATTTGCATTTTGTCAACGAACTTACCCACCATTTAGCTCTACAGAAGAATCAGTGCAACTTTATTTTTGCTTATACAAAAATACTTTTGATCCTTTAACGCCTCTTTACACCATTTTCACAGTCGTGCTTACCGCCGTAAAAAATCTCATCAAACGAATAATAAGGGTTTACTGAAAAATACGCTTTCAAGTGTTATTCAAATGCTAATAAAAGCCTTTCCTGTCCCTTATTTTCTGTGTAATAAATCGCAGCTCGTTTCAACCGAACGTTTGAAGTTAATTCTAAGGCTTCGTATGTTTTATTTGGGCGCTAACCCTTTACTGCAATGTAACCAGACACAATGGGAATCCAATTGTTTTCACTCACCAGTGGGCGAACAGTACTTTGGTACAATAACTTTTGGGCAATTGATTCAATAAAAAAAATACATTCAAATAGGGATATGTGTTTTTAAATAGGCTTTAGCATGCCCCAATGTTCCATGTAGAATGTTATCTTATTAAATCCTAGACGCATTTAGATTTGAAATAGAAACATCCGTGGAGGAGTGTTACCGATATATCCGCAGGATAAGCAAATTAATATAGCAGTGACCTGTAGGGTGCGATAGTTCTTGTTTGGCATGCGACGCACACGAAAAGAAGCGTAGGTCCTCTTACAATATGGAATTAGTTTGGAAGTTAACATAATATTAAAAGCAAAATACATATTTATTTACGCCAATACACAGTTCCAGATAAAATGTATGAATTCCTGGCTGCCAAACTAGTATAAGCCATGTTATACTACTATACTATAAGCCATAAGTACATGAATAGACTGATACAGTACAAAACGGAGTAACATAAACACAGAAGATGCGTTCATTAGCCAGTGGACCCCAAACTAGGAAAACCCTGTATCTTGGGGATCCTGAGTACGATGTCTGTTGAGAGTGTGACCAATAAACAGACAGAATTCAAAGAAACAATTGCAACATGTATCAAAGTATTAGCGGAAACAAAACTATGCAAAACAAGAAAGGCGGCAAACAACAGTAAAACACATACAAGAATACAAAAAAAAATAAAAAAAACACTAGCGGCAAAAGGAAAAAAAAAAGAATAGGAACAGTAACTAAGTGTGAGTGAGTGTGTCTGTCTGTGGCCACATAAAGCATACAATTAATAAATATACACAATATTTCGTAACAATGGTTTAAAGTTCTAGTTGTTTAATGAAGGAAGTGACAAAATAATAAAGCATCCCAATAGTTTTGATAGTATGTTTAAGTGCCTTTGTTTGGCAGTAGACATATTATTAAGTTGTGATAATGATAATTAATTCATCTCTTTATTTTGATACTTCTAATCTTGGTGCAACTTGAAATAATGGGTAAAAACTTTCTAACTAGGACATAGGATTTAACTAGTTTCCTAATTCTTATAATCTAAAATAGCTGTTAGTTAATCCTAGAGGTTCACTGTACGCCAATTTTTCAGTCCGCCTAGTTGAGGACCGATCCATGATTTTTCCCCAATTTCGCCATTGGCATTCGAGAAACTTTTCACCGCATAGGCTTATTACGCTTTGCACCTTGTATATTGTCATCTCAACTTGTAATAAATTAGCTTTATCGGTCAATCTAAGCACGATTTAGAACAGCCGCAATTCTATAATCTTTATTCCAAGTATCATCATCATCAGTTCATAATACGCTCCCTCCGAACACGAGCCTTACCGTAAAGGGTGCATAGGCCTTAGTCATCCAAATGGCCCCAGTGGGGATTGGCCGAATACACGCACAACTTTTTTCAGGTATGTTTACAAATAATTCTTTTGTAGAATTCGTATTGTAAATGTTCTTCCTAATTTATGTCGACATATATTCACGGTCCAAGTCACGTAGAACTGACGGGCTGCATCTCCCTCCACGAAATACGTGCGCTGTTTTATTTAAACTCACCTTTTGAATGATAGATAGGTGATCTCGCTAGGGCTGTGACTATGTTATTCACAAAATAGTAAAATATTCAGAACAATTCTTGTCCGTCAAATAGTAGGTCAAGGAATCAAGGTATTAAAACAACACAGTAACAAACAAAACAGTAATAATTTTAACCAACAAATAATCTTTTGTTGGTTAAAATTATATCTGTTTTAATATAATATGTCATCAACTGCTGATTGAAGTGTCTACACAAACCTTTTTGATAAGAAGAAAATCAATAGCTTTAGCGTAGCAAAGGTCCTTACTGACACCAATGACTGAGTTGATTTTGACGACCCATTTGGTGTGATGGTTGAGACGTCGGCTTCTACACCAAGGGTTCCGGGTTCGGTCCACGGGCAGTACAAAAAATTGTGTGCATGAACATGTTTATTTGTATTGGTCTGGGTGTTTTCTATGTATAATATGTATGCATTTACAAAAAATATATATAAGTAAGTTTATCTGTTGTTTAGTACCCATACTACAGGCTTCACGCCTAACTTGGAGCAAGATGGCGTTGTGTGAATGTCAGTGTCAATTTATTATTTATTATTATTATACAAGTAGATAGTTAGTCATCCAATCCGAGCGGTCGGTCTAAGTAATACTTAATAGTAAATACTTTTGTTATCGAAACAGTGGCGTGTTTCGGCGGTCGTGGATTCGAATATCGTAAGGAACACCACATAGTCAGATTCGCTTTGGATCATTACTTCCATTTTCAATCGGACATTGCAGGTTGAATTACATTATTGTCTGAAACAAAAAACGATCGCGCCCTTCAGAGGCCACATAAAGCCGACGGTTCAGGCTACGAAAATGGCGACTGGTACATACAAACCCAATAGAGGTGGTTTAAAAACTGACACTAATGTTTATCTGACTGTTTATAAATTGATCTTTACCTACTCGATAAGAAGAGTTAAAATGTATAGGTAATATGTGATACAAATTGATCATTGTCATGGATTCAAAGGTAATTAGGGACTCAACTTGCTCGCGAGATACTCATAACTGACAATAATTAAAGAAAATACAATTAAATATCTTATACATTAGAGTAGGTAAGTGCCAAAATTAATAAAAAAATATTGTAACGTTTAGTGAAATGTATATTTATATGTCAGATTTCATGATCGAGCGAGTTGTCGACAAAAAAGTAGGCAGAATCGAAAAGTCTCAATCTCTCTCACTCGCTCAATCGCGAGTTTATCTAATGAGACGATCAAGTCTAGTTAGGTGAACGAAAGCAGTATTAAGAAGTTCAAGATTTTTTTTGTTTTAAATATCATTATTTTAAATAGTTAATATTAACGAAATATATTTAATGAAAACATCGTAGGTATTAAAACATCATGGATACCAATAAACATGATCATCCTTTAAGCCAGCTTCTTTCGATTTGGATAAAAAGGTGTGATCATCCCCACACAAAACATAAACACACCCACATGGTAAGAGTGGAAGCGGAAAATATATTTTTTATAGAATATAGTAATGAATGAATGAATACAATATTTTAGAAAATGTTATATTTTTCAATTTTATGAATCATAAAAAATAAGAGTAACGTTGGGGTTTCATACCTTTACTTACCCATGATGTGAATCTTGTTACTTATTGTCGTTTGGCGGTTCGCCAGAACCTTTTAGTTTCGGTTTTAGTGCCCGTACAAATTCATCATGATGTATACAGGGTATAACTTCGAGAGGGAGGCTGGTAGGAGGACTCAATTGGGCTGGGTGGCATGCGGTCAAGTCAATGCTTAAAGACTTTGAACAATGAGTCCTACCCGTACTTACGGAGCTGAGACATGGACACTGGCTGCGGGCGGGGTTCACAAATTTAAAGTCACTCAACGCGCACTGGAGCGTTCTATGCTAGGGGTCTCCCATAAGGATAAAATAAAAAATTATATTGTCTACAACAGATCTAAAGTTACCGACAGAGCTCACCGGATCAGCTAGTTGAAGTGGCAGTGGGTCGGTCACTTATGTCGCAGAACCGATGGCCGTTGGACAGATGAATTCTGAAGTGGAGACTGCGTGTTGACAAGCGGCGTCCTGCGCTAGCCTTTCAGTTCGATAAACCGATGACTTGCGAAAGGTCGCTGGTAGCGGCTGGATGAGGAAAGCAGAGGACCGGGATATCTAGCGCAAAATGGGGAAGACCTATGTCCAGCAGTAGACAATACAATATTTTTTAAGAAAAACGTATAATTATAAGAAGGCGAAATGACTGACTATAATAATTTAAACATTTTGAATTAGAAAAATATAGACATGTACTGATTTTTATGAATTGTTTTTTAATAATTAAAATCCAAAGTTTTTGTACAATCACATACTGCATACAAAACAGACATTGATCAATCACTTGTGCCATAAGCAGTTCACTTAGAGAAAATATGACCGGTACAGCGGAAAATAAAGAAATAAATATTAAAAATGTTTTTCGTCAATACGCTTTCGCTTTGTGAATGCAAAAGCATCCTTATACACACAACTACACGTCCCATAAAAGCGGAAGTGAGGAGATATGTGCGCCTTCATCCGCCCGTATCAACTCATGGCTCACTGCGCGTTCGTTTTTCAAACTGAATAGGTCTCCTCGACTGGAAGTAAGTCGATGTGTGTGCAACTTTTGTGACACTTGTTTTGCTGTACCGATTGTTTTTTTGAATATGGAACTGTTCATTGTAACTGTTTTGTGTATTGGAATAATGGAACACTATTTTTTTTAGTCATACAGATAAAACTGAACTGCTGGCCGCAAATAACGTATTAGAAACACTGACATGACACTCGGGATTATTACTTTGGTATGGTTTTGGTGTTTTGTCACTTTGGTTTCTTCTCTTACTCTCTTGAGAGGCCTCTCACAAGGTTCCAGCAGATACGACTGCTGCTGCGGTGTACAGAATAGAATACACAAAAGCTTTTGCAGAGGCGAGACCTCTTGGCCATTATTGTATCATCATAGTCTTATATCGTTTATTTGTGTTTTAATAATGTAATAGTCATAATTTTTTACTCGAATTATGTTCAATCAATTCGAGAATGTTTTTTTGTGTATAACATGTTTAATGAAACTAAAATATATGTAAATAAACCCTGTTAAATTTGAAAAATAAAGATCTGAATAATATGTCAATTTTACTTCTAGTGCAGCCTAGAAAGCGGTAAAGGCTGCTACCAGGATTCCAAATGAAACAGCTGTCATGGTATACGATTTAAATAATTATTTATTCAACTTGATTAAATAATCATTTAAATTCGAGACCATTGGTTTTAGAATAAAAACAAATCAAAATGCCGAACACACCAGTACGAAAACTTAAAATAATCCAGAACCACTGTAAACTACTGCAATTTAAATTTTAGAAAACTAATTTAGTAAATTATTCCCAACGTAACACTTACCGACCGCGCAATCCGCGCACTATATTCAAACATTTTCCGCCGAACTAACTACATTTATTAACATAAAAACAATCTCGTGGCATTAAAAAAACGAGTGAATAGGCTTTTTCTGGGCAAGCTCCCTCCATCTTAGAGCACGTCTCTTCCCATAGGATAGTCTGTGCTCAAGAGTAAGCCCATCAGATATAAAACAAAAAAAAAATGTACCAAAATATTCGACTCACTTTTTTTGTGAAGTTACAGGTGCTGGGAGTATGTTTTATCCATTAAAAGACACGACAACAATCCTTGTGCGTGATATAGTGTCCTGTGTCACGCTCAGCGAAGAATGTCCGGGAAAATAGTTTTTATGTATAAATACCGACATACTACATTGGCTCGAGATGTTCTTACAAAACATAAAAAAACATAGATATGGTCGAATTAAGTAACCTCATTTTTAAAGTCGCTTAAAAACGGATTAAAGGCGTAAGTTAAAAAAATATCAGTAACGGGGTGAATGACCGAAAATCATTGTTATGTGTCTTCCATGCTACAAAAACACATGAATTCGTTGATTCCGGCAACTATCATAGCATAGTAGTTTTTTACACCGACCAATCCAGTTTGGGCGCACAAGGTGGGCTACGACCCAATCTCCCCATGCTATTTAGAAAGGCCTATATCCTATATAGTTAGACAAAATAGGCTGGTTGATAGAGGAACACCTTTTGGAAACTTTACCTGATCTTTATTAAGCTTAAACGTTTGACAAACTCAGGAATTAATCCGCAACATATACATAGCTAGTGAGGGCCTAACTTAAAAATAAAAACAAACAAAATTTATTTCAATGTGATATCTTTGAAAGGTTCTAAGTTTAGTGGTCAAGCATCTTTCATATTCAATATGCCGAGTATAAAAATAGTTGAATACTGAGAGTCAGTAATAAACGTCATAGGAGAACGCTATCCTCCAGTAGTGAATGTGACGACCATAATAGCAATATAAATAATACTCTAAGCATTGTCCGTTTGCGCGAAACATTTTACCACCGTAGACAGATTGGTTCACCACTAAGCCAACGAGTCAGTTGTATCAATCCCCGCAATGCAGACCCGTAACACAAATCTTGCTAGAGCTGAACGAAATGAAACGAAACTTTAGAACAAAGGGAATTGAAACGTTACCAATGTTCAGGTGACAATTTCTATTGGATTATGGGTATATCGATGAGACTTAGGATTAGAAAAGTATTCTAGAATATTATAGTTAAAAGAACATATAAATAATATATCTTCAAAGTCCATACTTAAAATTAGGACCATCTTAAACCAAAATTAGAAACTAATTTGAAGTATGATAATTAGAAATCTAAAAGACACACTAATACAGAGAAAGGCATATTTAACAAAAGGATTTTACCCTGCAGTAACTAAAGTAATCATCATGAAGATCAACTTTTGCTAAAGCGATATTTCATATATCTCAAGAATTTACTTAGCTGGATTAAACTCACCTAGTCAAACGTGTAACCAAGCTGAAGTAGCACTAAGTAGGATGTTTAATCCGTACACAATCATTAGACAAACGTTGAAACTGTAGGTAATATTTGAGAACCTACAGCATCATCGTTTGTCGAATGATTGCGGAAAACTAAGCTCGACTAACCACAAGACGAAAAGCTGACGTTACGAATTTTGCGAGTGGAAGTTATTGGCGAGGCGTATGATCAGAAGTGGATACCTCGTGGCTGCAATGATGTTATTTACCGATATGCTATAGTTTAATGGCCGGTATTCCGATAAAAATATGGATATATCAAAATTACCTTATAAGTTACGAGAATATTAGCTATTCATAAAAATCTTTGTTGCTTTTCATACGCATAACAGACATGCCCAAATATTGGAAAATAATTAGCTTCTTGTTTTTACAAATAGCCAAAATAAATGAAAAATAATTTTTAATTCGTGTTTTATGTACAGATATATTTTAGTTGCTTTGTTTTGGTATTTGAAATACTAAAATGTATATAATTCAGTCGAGCTGGGTGCTATAACATTTTAGTGTGGATGCACAATGCATACTCGGGCGACGTTACTCCGGGCAAGTAACGGCCGAGGTCGAGACTCTAAAATCTAGTTTCAAGAAGCAAGTGTTACTTTGAGAACAGCAACCATGTAGAGCTTGACGTTTGCGAAGATTTCACGATCGTGCTCTGGAATTTTCATTGTATTTTATGTTTTGGGATGGAGACTACTAAAACATTTTGACTAGGACTGAATCTGGAGTTGTCTTGACTTATTTATAGGTTAAGCTACGTATATATAAATATCAGTTTTTAATATCAGTTTATTATACCCTGTATCAATGATGTAAAAAGTAAAGATTCGTGATATGCTCACAAAACAACCGAACAGTGTTCCGAATGCAGTGACAGCACACATACACATTTTCTCATTTTTACTTCATAGAAGTAAAAGTAATTCTAAGTCTCAAATTCAATTGGTGTTTCTAAAATTCCGCAGTTCAGTTACTCGTACGATAGTAAATTCTGTAAATAGGGTTTGAAATAAGATCTGCCTGCGGCATAATTGTATTTGCTCATTTGATATAATTTTTGGTTACCCATCAGATTTTTCTGATACTACCATTTTAGATGATTCATTCAACATTAAATATTAAAGTTAGCAACTGCAGAATTTTTTTTTGTGTATTGAAACAGACAGCCGCTGAATGTTATTCATCATCAATCATTTACCACTGAACAGGTGGTTTACTAGCAACGTTAAAAATAATTGGAGTAGTTTTATTAATACAGAATAGCAAAACTGTATCATATTGTATTGTTTTCGCATTTGGCAATGCAATATTATATTTATAACGTTTCATTTAAATCTGTTTTTAAATTTAAAAAGATGCACGCTATGAAAGCACTTTCCAATATTACCAGCTCGTAGATATTCCAAAACCTTGCTAAAGCTTTTGTGAATGAAAATGGCGGTCAGGTAAAGCTTGGAAACTGAAAGACTTGCTGAGGGGGCGAAAGCTTGGAACGAAAGCTCCGGGTCAAAGTACGTATTAGCCGAGGCATTAAGGTTTTACACAGTGAAGTTCGTAGGTTACTTCGCCGATACGAAATGCGGAACCAAAGTGTATTATCGGTTATTTTGTTCAGTGAAAGAATTCTTTGAAAGTAATCGGTTAGTGAGTCGCTATTGTTACATGCCTTTCAAAAGGAAATTTCGCAGGTATAGTTCTATATTATTCCGTTTGCGAGTTTCATCTTTGTCCTCGGTCGGTAGGTTTCTGTCTGAATGTCCTTACTATACATTAAAAAACTAATAAGACACCTTTCCGGACAGTCTTTTATTACTTTTAGTGATGTATGTGTATTCATAAGAATTGACTGATATTATTAGAGCATACCTCATATTTTCACACACTATTACACTTTGCTAGTGCCTATATTGCATGAACAAGAGCACATCTTAAACCGACTAAAATATTAGTTTAAAGCGTGAAAACAAGTTTGTTGATATTACTAAAGATGAATATTAATTGACTGATATTATGAGAGCTCATATTTCTACACTTTGGTAGTGCCTATATTAAATGAACAAAATAATATCTTTAACTAATAAAATATTCGTAAAAGCTTTTTAACAAGTTTCATAGGTTGGCAAAAGGAGATTTTTTAAACACACTTCCTGCTAAAAAATCCCAATAAAAACAACAGGATACGAATAAATTAATGATCAAACAAACCACTTCCCTGTTTCCAGAATTATTTATCGGCCTTTCACTTTCCTCCAGTCGCGGAGGAGAAGTTTCGCTGCTATAAATTCTGCCAGCTCAGCCCATAAAGGCAGGAAACAAAATTGATTAGCGGGAATCTGCTGATCCTACTGTTTAGACCTTCATAAATTATCGGTTAATGACTCTCAAGAGTGGAAACATTGGGAGAGCATAATTTAGACTACATGTTTTTGGCTTAATTTGCGTACTGCAAATCCTTGCCTCCTTAAATGAATGGGATAAAATAATTATGATAAAAATACACCACTTATAAATAAATAATAAATATCCTCACACACATATTTACACAACGCCACCTAGTCCCAAACTAAGATTTTAGCCTGTAATATGGGTACTAAACATACCATTTTTGTAAATAAATACATAATTATGATAAAAAGAAACACCTATACTATTATAAACAGACATGTTCATGCACACACATGTTTGTACTGCCCGAGGATTGAACCCGAAACCCTTGGTGTACCTAGTATATCAACCATTACATCAAATCGGTCGTTATATGCTTGTATATAATTTAATCATCATGTAACGGGTAATCAAATAACGGGATTTCAAGACGATTTTAACAGAACAGTTGATATAAATCTCAAAACACATACATAAATTTCACAGCAAACAAAGCCATACTCAAAATACTGTAGGAAATGTCTTAATCTTCAAATGAATTATTATTAAAAAACATTAATCCAAGGAAAGTGGGTTTAATTAAAAAAACTTTAACTAAAAAATATTTTGTGTTTCCTAAAATTTTATCAACACAAAATGTCTGTACCTCGTAGCTGAGAATAAAAAAAACTGTTATCGTAACTATTTATTATACGAGAATCAACTTTCAATGAGTTATTAAATTATTGCTGACAAACACATTGAAAGTCCTTTTGAACATCCGTTCAAACTCTGACAACACATACGGGTCCGTTTGCTAGTTGGAAAATAATAAGGTTAACGGTTTCAACTTAAAAATGTATATTATTAATGTTAATTGACAGCACTGATATGAATAACGTATTCTCGTATATTTTTTTTATGAATTTTTAATATTGTTGTGCCATTATTTTGTAATGTGAAGTTTTGTGGTCAAATAAAAGTATCATCTTTCTTAAAAAAACAAACACCTTTTCAATTATATTTATTCTGATAATAGCCAGTCAAATGAGTTTTTTTTGTTACACAATTGATGTTACCTATGTGTTGACAGGGTGCCAAAGTCCTTTTACCAGATTATTAGGATATATCACCCATAATTATGATACATATAGTGT